>CAJNIZ010007433.1:0-16135 GCA_905231905.1 Symbiodinium pilosum
ATGTGTAATAAAGCAGAATTGAATTTGGAGATCAAAAAGCATAAGCACAAACCATACATCAACTCCGCGTCCGGAAGGCCTGAACCTACCCGCCTAATTCCCTAGATCTCGAACTCTTGCCACAATGCTAACATGATTCAAGTATACTCTGTTCTGCTATCCTTTGATGTCATTACATGGAGAAATTTCTCAAAATCATGCGTACCAATGTGTTCCAACTGATTCTGAACGCGTTTAACGGCAGAACATCCTAGGAAACTCGGGAATTCGTCTAAATTCTACAGCAAAAGACCATGCTACAGAACCCTCTTCTTGTAGCACAAAGTCTCTGCGCAACCTTAACTTCCCCGTATTATGCAGTGATATACTATAGTATATGATATTATCGTATACTTTACTACACCATATTGTACTATACTATTGCCATTGAAGCAGTGCCAGGCACTGTGGCCCCAGCATCATTCTGACAAACGTCAGCCTCCTCCTCTTCCGCAGCCTGGCCAATCATTGGGTTGCTAAGTCGGGAACCATTATTCATGACAGCCCTCGGCGGCCCCCGAGTTTCTAGAGGCACGTGAGGTATGTTTTAGGAAGGGCTAGGTCTACTGCAATGGCTTAATGTAGACCGGGGCTCGGGGCCGTGCTGCACTGTCTTTAAACAGTATTGCTTGAAATGATGTTGGTTGTTATTCAGGATTGTATGGTATGCTGGGGCATGTTTTTCAAAAACATAAATAAGAAGCACTGCACCACTTCCCTCTACATATTTCTAAGGATACGTTGCCTAAGGGCTTGGGGAAATCGGGGTTTGCATGGGAAGTTCTGCTGAGGGCTTGGAATAGGGTGAGTGGCTTGGGAGTTAACTGAGTTCACTTCGAAGGTGGGAGTGGATGCCTTCAATGCTTTCTCAAATGCTAAGCACAAGCAACTTTGCGCGCCAAACAAGTTCGCACAGCACACGGCCCTATATCTTCCATATGTCCGCGGAAGTGGCTTTCAATGTAAAACCAATCTTGTGCTTCAGCAAACAAAAATTAAGCGAACCAAAAACAATGTGGAGATTTAAGTTGCTTAACAACAACCCTGATCACTGACTGCTGTGGTTATACTCAACTTCCCCTAACCACAAACATCTACTCCTCCCAGCTCCCAAGAAATGACAACGATGATAATCTACTTCCGGACCACACTGCTTAACGGGCTTTAACGCCAGTCACTATGTCAGACCAAACCTTAATGCGGCATCTTCTTGCTGGATCTTCTTTTGCACCACGCGTGTGTGCTCCTTCAATGAACACATCCATGGGAAAGGGCCGCTACTTTGGCAGGCCCAGGCGCGGCGAGAAGTAGCAGTAGAAACAGTGGTTGTGGTGGAAGCAAAGTTAGCAGCAGTAGCAGTGGTAGTAGCATGTGTAATAGTATTGTAGTAGAAGTAGTAGTCGCAGTAGTAGTAGCAGTAGTAGCAGTAGCAGTAGCAATAGCAGTAGCGCTAACAGTAACAGTAGTAGTAGGGGTAGTAGGGAAAGAAGTAGAAGTAGAAGACAACACATAGTCGCATTGGTATTAATGCTACGGCCAACAAGGTGAGCAACTGTCTCTTATCAGAAATACTGACAACCAACCGCTTCATAAGAATAATGAAAGTTGCGTTGAGAAATAACTGGCTACTTCAATTACAGCCTCATCAGCAGAGCCAAGACAACTACAGTGCTTGGAACTCTATGTCTATTTCCATATTGTTGCTCACCCGTAGGCTGCAAGCAATGTGGCTGTGTCTGTGAAGATCCTGCAGCACTCTACCAGTATGACCAGGATCCAAGCAAACCCTGGACGATTCATGCCATAGCCGCTTACAAGCAAACCAAACTCTATGCCCCAAGCCCTACACCTATATGAAGCACCGTCCAGAGAAGCTCACCTGAGCTTATGGCTTTCAAGCTGCAACAATCTGTATGTTCAATTCTGAGTACTCAACTTGTTCACCATAATCACATCGACAGCGCTTCATTTGGGCTCTGTGGCGTTGACAACATTCAGACAGTCGCGGTAGACGACGCCAAAGTCATTCGCCCAAATGTTGCCTTTGCGTGAAGCAAACCCCGTGGCGTAGGATTCTTTATTTGGTTTTAGCATGAGAGTAGATCACAACAGGAAAAACTAAGTACAACTATCTTGAGGTCTGTGCATGTGAGCTTTTGCATTTGGCATATTCCACTTGTGATCGCATGGATTGGCAAGAATTTCTTCAAACAGGCCGGGAGATAGCACAGAAGGCCAGAATGAAGAGGACTTCTGAGTTGACAAGTTAGGGCCTACACTGAGTCTCCAACATAGTTCCGCGTTTGGGTTTAGGATTCCCCGGACAGTGTATTGGAGGGTTGAGGTGAGGTTTCACTGCATGTAGCCCTCTTGGATTCTGTAATTTGCGCACTCTCTGCAAGCCCGAACCAGCCATGCACCTTTCTAATTATGCAAAAAGAACCCTTGCAAAGGCCTGGTGTAGAAGGAACGGCTGAAGCCTGATGGATCTATTCCCCAAGCTCGCATCTCCGAGAGCTGCTGGGTTCAGGGTCTAGAGGGCTATAGGGTCTAGGCTCTATAGGGCTTAGGGTCTATAGGGCATTAGGTTTGGGTTTGAAGCAAACCTTCAAAGCATTGCGGGTGCCCTCCCTTGTTGGACTCCGTAAGTATTTCTGAAAGTAGGTTGTCCTCGAGCCCTGTCCCGCAAGGTAGCAGGATTCTTACTTGAAGTTTCGTACCCCCACCAAAAATTCACGCAGCAGAACTGAAAAGCCACAGTGGCAGATCTCCCAGAACCTCAGCTCGTCACAAGTGACTCTGCTGCTATCACCGTGAAGTCCGGAGTGTGAATAGAGAAGAGTTCGGAAAAGCTCGAAATGACACGCTAACACCTAAGACGAGGCTGCTTCATTTTCCAACATATCTGTCCTAAGTACCTAACACCTTCGTGCTCCCAACAGCAAATCAAAGGCCCTATTCTTCATAGTCCCACCCTAAACCCAGAACCCACTCTGCCCAGGAGCTGAAGGTACAGAAGCGTCCTGGTCTCTGGGAGCATTGTCCTTCCGCCGCTTGCCTTAGGTCAGGTTCTACTGGCGTGGTCAGGGGGACTTAGTGTCAATGGAAAACAAAATAGAATTTGTTGTTAGCTAGGGTTCAGGGTTTAGGTTCAAGTAGGTTAATAGTCCCCATAATCCATATAATTACCCCAGTTATCCCCCTTATTCACCAACCTACTAAGTCCTCCTGACCCTCCAAGTAAGGTCCAGGATTGACGAAAGCAGAGCGCAGTTCTCGGATGGGTTTCCTGTAGAATGATGCCTTCGCGCTTTCCTGAATGATGTTCGCAAATAACTGCGAAGCAGGCCCCTAGCAAGCCGCCTTGAGGTGGCCAATGTGGCCATGTATGCATAAGCTTGGGAGATATTAAGCCGAAGCTTAAAAAAGGACCTCAAATCTTCAAACTTCTGTCTAGCGTCCAACGGGAAGAAGAGACTATGCCCATTTGGAACCTTAGCACTTGTAACTTGTGAGCCTGCATTTGAGGCATCTAAAGAACATCTTCTGGGGGAGTCCACAAGAACTGCGGAAGGCGAATCAACCAATAATAACAACGAAAAATGATAGCAATAACAGTAATCATCACAAGGCAACAACAATAACCAATCATCACAATAAAAATGATCACATGGTAGTCATGGGCATAGAATTTTTTCGACATTAACCATGTTGGTGGCCAGAGGATGAATTGTCAATCGCCCAGGGCACCGCACTTTGCATCCTTGGAGAAACTCAAGCACTTGCCCTGGTTGAATCGGTATGAGTTCTGAATCCAAAGTGCTTGGGCCCTTCTAGCCTTGTACCAAAACCAGTAAAGAAGAGCTTTTGGTGTGTCAAAGCAATCACTAAAAAGATAGCCTGCTCCAGCTCAATCTTTTCTTAGTGCAGCCATGAAGAAAGCTGAAAGACGCACAAGCGTGATCGCATGGCTCATCAAGGCTTTCTCTCTGTTGCAAGCTCGGAGCATTGAGAACTGTAATGCCTAGACCCTCACGGGCACAGCTCTAAAGGCTAATCACTGAAGCCCTATCTATAGGGGATTATATAGGAGACCATCATAGGGAGTATTAAGGGGGATACCAGGGGTTCAGACTATACTGCAAAACAATCTGTTTTCCCGAAATAATCCTTCGATGCAATCCCTCAGGCTTCCATCGCAATCCTACACACGCACAAATGCCACATCTCTAAATCGCATCTGCAAACTTCTACGCCCAAAAACGCAACTAAAACTTTGCAAGGGCCTCAATACGTGTAACCTTGGAGGTGAACTGTGTTTGAGGTATACTGTGTGTATATACTATGCCTATATGCACATACGCAGAAATTGTATGAAAGCAATCATTATGGTCGGTGGTTCCCAATTCCATTTTATTTTCCATTTGATTCTGCATTATTGGGGGTACTGCCCCTAAACCCTAAACCCTCAAGAGCAGTTCCATTTTCTTTCCATTCCATCTCATACCCTCGTATAAACCCTACATATATCCCCTCAACATTAAGCCCTAACATATTCAAAGCCACTTTGTAGGCCGTCGTCAGGTTCTTACACTTGGACTTGAAGCCTTTCTTGTTGTTGCAGTTGAGCACCTCGCCCAGAAGCTTCAAGAAAGGGGCACCCGCTAGTAGGGGCATGGTTTCGGGATACGGGTGGTTGCGGATTACTGGGTTGCCTGTTAAGGAACTTAAATTAAGTTACGGGGATTAGGGTGTGTAAGGTTTCAGATATATCTGAAGTATGCTAAGCATGCTTTCAATATCCCCCAGAACCTTATGCACTTTCATAGGGTTCGTACTGCCTACAAACATCACTACCCAATATTCCTTAAAGCTCCGGTGCACTCACGTTTCAGCTTATTTACGAGCTCCCCCTTTGACTCCCTAAACCCTAAGCTTTCATAAGGAGCAACCCAAGTGTCACGGCGCTGTTGACCCAAAAATGCTATAATCCTTTCGGAGCCCCCGGAAAGGGTTGTGGTGGCTGTGTTGTGGTGCCTGTTGCTGGTGTGCTGGCCATGGATGGCCCTGTGGCTGCCAGTGGGGTGCTTGCTGTGCTGTGGCTGGCACTGCTGGTGGCTGGTGTGGGACAGCTGCCACCGGTGGTGCTGACTGCGGTACCCCAAATTTGGGGAACCCCATGTATAGTCAAAAGCTTTGGGCGTTTTTGTCACTTGAAGCATGTAAGCCGTGGGTACTTCCCTGGCATGAGGTTGGAACATGATTCATGTGGGGTTGCAGTCCAAACGACAAGCTCCTTTTCACATTCGCCGTCGCAGGAATGCAAAATGGGCGGACGGATGCAGACATGAACATTGGGCCACCCATTAATTTGCGGCACCCACCGCAGAAGCGGATTTCCGTCTCTGCATCAGCTACCAGAAATGTTTCCTTATTGTCATCAGTGTTCAAAGTAGGGACTTTCCACATGATGCATCTTGTGTTGTACTTTGTGGTCCTTGTAGTCTTAGAAGAAACTTAGCACAGAGACGCGATTTCAGTGTTCATGCGCCTTCCCCACTGTTCTGGGCACAAGGAATCCAGGCACGCATGAGGCGAAGGGGTTCATCTGAAAGGGACCTTCGCAACATTGAAATCCAAAATGTGATCCCAGCATGGCCTCCTGCTTTGGGCAATTTCCTGAAAACCTGCAGCCCGAATTCAGCCTACGCGATCCTGTATACGCCCGACGTGAATCCCTAGACAGCTGTAACCTGTCCCAGTACCCCTCTAATCAGCAAAGGGGCTTCTCAAAATTTGGGTGGGGCCTGAGGACCCTAGATAACGAAGAGATGAAAGGAGTCCACCTGAAGCATTCTGTAGCCAGGATATCCTGACAGACGCCCATATCAAGACCCTGAACTCCAAGCGCTGAACTCCAAACCCCAAACCCTACACCCTAAACTCTTAATCCTAAACCCTCAACTCCAAACCCCAAAACCTCAAGCTCTAAACCCTAGCTTATGCTAAAGTCCATGGCCTGGCTGTAGGTGGAGGAGTCGTACCTTATGGAACCCCAAAACAAGGGCCTAGGGTTCATTTAGGGTTTAGGCGTTTAGGGCTCCTTCTCATCTTGGGACAGTGAAGCCCCATGCTACATGGAGATCCAGGGGGCAGAGTCTGGGGGTTGGAGATGAGCAGCTTAATAAATGGGATGTGGCTTCCTGAAGCATTTTCTCGGCTGGGGGGCCTCAAAAAGTAGTTGTAACCGCGATTTTCTCCTTGATTGCTGTTCTTATGGCGGCTATTGGTACTGTTGTCATTCTTGGAACTTTTTTTTCCCTGTCATTATTTTATGGACCTTACCTGATCCCAATATGGACCCCAGATACTATAATCCTTTATTATTGGACACCCAAGAAAGGTACCCTTACTTACGTAGTCTCCCAGAAAAGGGCTGGCACGCAGGCTCAAAAAACATATTGTAGCTCCTCGGCGATCTGTCTTGCATCTGAGGCAACGAATATAGCCTTCCTTCTCACGATCTCATGCGCAATGGAATCTCTTGGAAGGAATTGCTGTATCTCTGACGCCTGAAGATTTGGACCATCCAAGATGCTGCCCGGCGTTGATCCCGACAAAGGCACTCACCTTGAGCCGTGCACGTAAAGAAGGAGAAGTATGTAGCATGATGGTCATACAGCATTACACTGATGGCTCTGGAGGGACGGTCATGAATTCGCTTGCATATCTTTATTCTCAAAACCTGCACAATGAATTCCTGGAGACTTCCTCGGGTTGGGTCGTAAAGAGTTGCGCATAACCCATTTTGAGGCAATTGCAATCGCAGGTCCATGCATAATCTCAAAGGAACTATCCAGCACGTAGGGCTTCAGCACACAAAACCCAACACCCCCGCCAACACAAGATCGATTTCAACTACTGACTGGGGTAATTGATCCAGGGCAGCAGCCCAGGCGTACTGTAAGTTCCCGGGATTGGGCTGAGGCCTTGGGTTTGTTCGGGTGGGCGATCGTTGAAGGCCTCTATATCGGAGCCCTACCGCTTGCAACATGTCCAGGCTGATCAGTTTGAAGTTTCGAAGGCCCTACTTCATCAGCAAGGGGGCAAATTGTTGCTGTAGCTGCTGCAGCAATGGCAACACGGCCAAAACCGAGCAACGCAAGCCAACAACCAGCCCCAACAAATCTGCAAATACGTTGTCTAATGCAGCACTGCAGACTACTTTCGGCCTGTAAAAATCGACAGCGCCCCACAGCCACAGTGTAGGCGTTGGGGTGCAGAGTTTAGGGTTTAGGGTGCGAAGGCCTTGTCGAGCAAGCCGCCCTCCAAGGTAATGCGGCTGGGGATCAGATCCTCGTTCCTCAGCCAAACAACTTATCCATCACCCTTCAAAGGCTCATGAGGATCTTCTACGTAAGGATCCTGGGGTTATATAGGGGTTTTTAGGGATAAGAGTTTAGGGTGTATCTGCAACAATATTCCACCCAGTCAATTATCCATCTGGCTTGGAGGACCTGGCCAGTAGTACCACCAATATGGTACTCTATACTACTAGAATTACTGGAACCCTTCAGGGGGATCTTGGTATCCATCCCCTTCGAAAGCTTATGGGTCTTCGGATGCGCAGTGCTCCTTATCTAGTTGGATAGTCCACGATCCTGCTCTAAGGTGCTTCAGTGAGGTGGTAGTCATTGCCACTGACTTGGAGACTATCAAGGTCCTGAACGCGCCTGAAATCGCAAGAGGCCTTTGGAATTCTTCAATAAGACCGTCAACCTTAATCAAGTCTCCAGATCTCCTTCATCTGTACGTCCGAATCCTAAATCATGTTGTGGCCTCAGCCAAGGCTTTCATTAAGTTGAAGTACTAAGTCTTGAGCACCGCCTTGACTTCAAAACGAATAGCACTTCTAGAGGTTGGCCGCTAGGCATTGCACCCTGACTCGCAAGCAGTGATGTCTCATCGGCGCACATGACCTCACGGCTTCAAAATCCAATCCGCTAGCCTCACCAGCCAAGGATCTTGAGGAAGAGCACGCTGCTCTTGCCTAGGAGTTAGGGACCCGTGTAGGGCTGGGGTGGAATTGACAGCCCGGCCTCCCACGTTGAAAGCTGGCTGTGCCCAGCAAAAGGTTGTTGAGGTATAAACGGGAATTCGGGCTGCCTTGTTTGGATGGAGCAGCTGCTCTACTGCAAGCAGCTGAAGATAGGATGCATGATGGTGCCTGCTTGTTTCAGGTTCAACCAGGCTTTGGCTGCCAGGTTGAATGCTTGAGGCTTCTGACGCAGGATGCTTGCTAGCTGCAACCGAGGAACACAGCAAAATAGTGCCTTTCCCAAGAAAAATCAGAAACCAGCTGCTCTTAGAACCTGCACCTGAGCTACTGTATGGAGCCGTAAACCCAAAACCCTGAACCTTCAGCTGCTAAACCCCACCGCGAGGACACAGCCGGATTGCCACAACGATGGTCAACAACTACCTCTATGTAAGCCTTATTTAGTCCCCCATTGGACCCTCCAATCAAGCCCTTAGCACCAGGACCCAGCTACCTACCATGGACACCAGCAGCCTGGGGTCCTTCGCGCGCTGGCGTTCAACATCTGGGGGCTGTCGGGGGCGTTGCGGTTCGGTGGTAGGTTATGCGGACCCCCTCGCCCTGTCATCGTGACTAGAAGGACAAGGGTGATTCTATTGGGGCCCTGTTGTATTCCTGTTATACCACTATTGCCAGTCGGGGGTCCACCCTCAATTGGTAGTGTTGAAGTTTACAAAGGTTGCCGTTCAGGATGACATCCTCAAGCCCTGACCCTCTCCGTGGCGCATCGTTAAAGAAACTGTTGCCCAAAAAGCGTTTGCCTGGATGTGAGTGGAGACTTGTCCAAAATCTGCGAAAAAAAAGCTTTCGGTGGACCCCGGCAGCCTATAATAGCGATACAATAAGAAAATAAAAGGACCCCAATCTGATCACCATTATCCCCTACTGTTACTGTTACTGGGTGGGGGGATCCAGCTAGGGCATGCTCCCCCCAAGTCACGGAGGAGCTTAAGCTCCGTAAGCCTCAATCTTACGTCGCCTGGAAAACCTCAGCCTGCCTTTGATTTGAGCAGTCAGAACTCATCATAGAGCTAGAGAACGGCAGCTCAGCATGATGACAGTAGCATTACCTTTAATTCACTACTGTGCAATCCACTGTTCAAAAGTTTAGGTCAAGCCTAGACCTCGCAACAGGACACTTAAATGCTTAAAGCCTTGAAACTTAATGGTGAACCCCTAAACATTGAATCTGTATCTCAAGCCTAAACCTTGAAAAGCCCAACTTGAAAATTCAAGCAACATGAATGACACCTACCTGGACCCTCAAAGTAGGTAGAATCATGGCCCAAGACCCCCACAAGCGGTCCAAAAAGCCATTATTCCACATACTTTGGGGGTTCAGGTAACCCCCACCATATAATCACTAGATAATCTCAATATTTACCTTATTCAAGCATAGACACCTAGGACTGTTGTAGGGGTTTGGTCCTCCAAACTTCGGCAGCGCCACCGAATCAGCCACTCCCCAGCCCAGGTTCGTGACCGTGAAGTCAGCCTAAGGAGTTTGAAAATACTAGAAATACAGATAATAGCAATACTACAGTACAAATGGTAATCATAATGATGATACTCATGAATTTCTATGTGATATTTGGATAAACCCTCTTGAACACATGTATGAATAGGGGAATACAAGATATCAGTGGATGAGAGTCTTGGATTTGTTCGTAGTTTATGGTTTTGGGCCCCAAGGGTAAGTATGTGCATATAGGGCACGTTAAAAGGATCATAAAAAGATTTTCAAGAAACACCTATTCGAGACTCATGAATCCGAAAGGCCTATGTGAGGATGCAGGGGATTTTGGAACTTGGATTATGCCCTAGAGCCAAGGCTGAAGATTTAGGGTACTTATGCTGCTAGATCCCTCAAAACGGGATTTTGAGCGAGGCCAAGGGAACTCTGAAATGGGCCTGTAGGAAATATCCCAAATGCATGGGCGCTTATACAGCGCCCAAAGCGTGAGAGACATCGATGGTTCACTCTCCGGAAAACTCCAAGTACCTGGAGTACCCCACATCCTGTCCTCCTGTACCTGTACACGAGATGCGCCACATATCAAACCGGACCCGCCAACCCAGGAACGTGTAATCGGAACTCCCAACCCTTTGCCTCAGTGGCGGCTAGCCTTGTAAGAAGCTTTGGCCAGCAGACTCTGGAAAGTAAGAATTATTTTTATGTCATTTCTGAATCATTTGATTGTCATTTTTTGTCATTTTTGTTTGTCATTTCGGACATCCGTCCCACTTGGCCTTGTCATTTTTAAGTCATATGTTTGTCATTTGCTTGTCATTCTGTTGTCATTACGTTTGTCTGTGTGTGTGTTTTTTTTTCATTTTTTCTTTCTTTGTCATCGTCCTGCTTTTTGCGTTGCTTGCGTGTGATCCTTCTGTAGCTACAAATAGGATGGGGGGCTGGAAAAGGTGTGGGGGGGGGGACGGGAAGGGGATGGGAGCAGACAGGAAGTGAAGGACGAGAGGTGGACAGAAGGACTTAAAACAAAAGAGTCCAAAATGACTCCAAGGACAGAGCATGACTCCAAAATGACTCCAAGATGACAATGCTTCAGGCAACGCGACTTTTTGAGGCTGCCAGGCCCCCGCTTGAACCCTCCCCCGGCGGCAACACCACCACGTCCCGGGCCCGCCCGCCCCGCCGCTTCCCGCCACAAACACGGTGGCAGACCCCCTCCAACGACAACCACCGAAAATTTAGCGCGCGCGGAGACGCCAGATAACAGGCTTGTATCAAGGTCTCAAACTTGTAGGCATCGAACTTACATCCTGTTCCCTGCAGAAACGGTATAAGGGATGACTCACAACGGGTGGCAAAAATCATCGAATGATGGCCAAACCTCATACATATCACAGCAGAATGACAGCAACATGACAGCAGACTGACAACAACAATGACAACGGACATGACAACAAAATGACAACATAATGACAATAAAATGACAACCGAACGACAACAAAATGGCAATGGGAATGACAAACAACTGAGAATGACTGAAAGATGACAACCGGTGATACCAAAATGACGAGAATAATTCCTGGCCACACGCAAGCCTGTGCTGCTAATGATTCCTATAAGGCTAGCCTTGCGGGTGGCGAGGACTGCATCCTTGTAGGATCTAGGATATGACCCCCAATAAATTATCCCTACATTGTATCTAGCCCCAACATCATTGAAGCCATCATCTCGACGTCTTGGAACCCTTACCGCTCGAACCTCTACATCCTCAGGCTCCGAACCTTGGCGTTCCCGAAATCCTTGACAATTCTAACTCCCCAAACCATAAACCCTAAACCTTATAAACGCTTAACTCTCTTCAAAGAGGTTGTCATCCACGGCGCAGCTCATGGAACAGTTCTGGAGATCTGTAGTTCAACTTTACCCAGCCTGGATCTGAGCTTCCGGTCCATGGTTCATGCCCCTTGGGATTTGTACTTGGAGGGTCAGGGGCACTTCGCAAGTAAGTGGATTATACCCCATAAAGGAACCCTACTTATCCCGGCCTGATGAATCTACTTAGTTCTGCCCCTTCTGAACCCAAAAAATATTGAAGTTTCCACTATATTTGTAAAGCTTGATAAAGCTGTGTCGAAACGACGCTTCACAGTCAGTAATCCCCTAAGATTACACACCCCCACCCCTAATGTTCAGTACTCCCATTGTGGAATATGAACATTTAAAAATTAGGGAGGATTGGGGGGGCTACTATTACAGAAGAGGTGGCTGTGGGGCCTGGGTTTTTGCACGTCCGGATTTTCTTGTTTCTCTGTATGGCAATGATGTGCATGTATTGCGTATAGCTGCTTCGTCTCTTGAAGAATATATATATAAGATCTCCTCACATACACGTCTTCTCCTTGTGTGGTTTGTGAGGAATTGATGCGCTGATATGGTTATGTTGTGTTGATAAAGACACCCTGCATTTATAAATTCCTTTGTGTTGTAAATTTTGGGGGGGCGCGGGGGGCGGGAGGTCTCTGTGTTATGTTGCAGCGAGAGTCCTCCCTCCCCCCCGCCCCCTCCACCTCCACGCACGCCGCGTGCGAACCTGAGCAGTTTGTTCAGAGCGCTGCTCGCCATACTTTAAAGTGCCCGCGCGTCAGCCCAATCTCCAAAACACCATTGCTACAAATGTATTTGCTGAGGATTCTGTACTTACGGAGCATGTAAACTGTCTCCTTTACGTTCTCACGAAGCATAGAAAGCACTTGAGTGAGCACCCTAGAAAGCACTGCAAATACCGCTGAGCTTCGGCGCAAGCTGCCATGGTATGCTTCTGTGTTTTGTGCATGCCTTTACTCAGTCAAAGCCCGGCCTTACTAAAACCCCAGCTAGGAGTTCATACAAATTCAAGGATAAGTGAACTCATGTCCCCCCTTAACCCAAATATGCATGAGAACTCTAGACCTCTACGACTTGTAACCTTAAAACACATTAGTATAAGATCCTGTGTGATGATACATTTAGGTTTTTCAAGTCCTTACCTTTTTCGAACTGTGGGCCTGCCTCTCCAACTATTCATAAATACATCACCAAGACATACCAAAGCCCTTGTACTTGTTAAGAAGAAACCAATAGACGCTCTAAAGCAGAATGCCTCTAGTTCGTCTTGAATCTGTACAAGGGACTCCAACGAAAACATGCACAGGCTTGAGAACTCCTTCATGAGAAATCAGAAAATGTATGGGGGACCCGCTCTACCGTGTAGTACGATGCAAGACTTTTTCCTCTATTGTTGAAAAATAGAGAATAGAGAAACCTCCCAGAAACAACGAGACTCGTCGTTACTGTTAGTAATATACTTTTGAGTGAGCAAGGACGCTCTTCGAGCGCCGCTGCAGCGGCGCAGCCAGCCGCGGCGGTGCGGTGTTCATGTAATCCACAGTCCATGTTTCCCGACCTTCACAGAAGGCGCAGCCAGCCGCGGCGGTGCGGTGTTCATGTAATCCACAGTCCATGTTTCCCGACCTTCACAGAATGGCCAAGCGGAAGCGGAGCAAAATCAATTGTTAATGCTAAGCCGCTAAGCTTGGGATGGGGAATCCTCGGGGTTCAATCCGCATATGCAGCTAACCAATAAGAGGCTCCTGGCGGCGGTCAACAGGCCAGGTTCACCGGTTTCATGTCCATAGGGACGAAGCATGGCGGCAAGAGCACCTTGGAAAATAAGTGGCAGTGCAGCTACGGAAGCAAGAAAACCCTTCAAAACCCGAGCGCAGCTGCAGCGGCACAGCCAGCCGCGGCACGCTCTGAGTTCCCCGCATCACCAAACCCAGCCTGCCAACGAGATAGACGTGGCTGCCAAATGAATGCAGAATCATGCTGCCAGTCAGGGCACCGGAAAAACCAAGCTAGTCGGGATGGAGCTCAAAGTACAAAAGTTGCCGCAGTCCTTCGGATTCCTTCCATGAGCCCTGTTTGCTCACATCCATACACACCTCAGAGCACAGAATCTGGCAGCCGCGCCTCGCTTCGCCAAAGAGCCATGATGAGCCTTTCAAAAGACTCTGTTCTATTAGGGTTTTGTCAATGTCTATTTGGAAGAGAGTGCTCACGTGGATAGTATACATGCATGGTCCAACTTTTTGTGATTCACCAATGCGTCGTCAGTTTACATTTTCTATTCATTGGCTGAAACTAATTCGCCCCGGCAGGCCGATGGCATACCACGTGCCCCCATCTGCTTCACGAGCTAATGCTGCAAGTTGGCGGCATTTTGAAATGCGCTGGAGTGCATCGACAATACTGCTGCTGCGTTGGGGTACTGCTAACGTAAGCAAGATCAGGGCGCGTGGAATGGCCGGTTGTTAAGGGTTGGGGGCATTGAACTTAAGGCTCAGGGTGGATAATCATCACTTGCGGGACGTATAGCTGATCATCAAGGGTATAGTTGACAACCGACTCTGGCAGCACTGCCGAGACAGCACATGGTGCTGCCACTGTGCAAGGTGATCATTGGCAACCCTTCAATCTGCAGAACTTGGGCTCCACGCAACGTTGGGAAACATAGGAGTGACTCTAAACGGCGATTCCTGTGAAAGAGGCACTGTCGTGCATACCTGAAGCCCGGACTTTTACTTCTGGGGTTTTTCAAAATTTGCTGCGGGAGCCAGAAACAAGGATGGATACTCGTGGAGGCAGATCGTCTAATCCAAGTAGTGAGAAACTCCCAAATTTGTAGAAGATTGGATTTGGGGGGCGCTGGTGTTTGGGGCCTGAGGTATCGGGTCTTTATGTCAAGTTTTTGGACAGCTTATCCGCGTTCAAATCTTGGTTTATGTGGTTCTGTTCTCTCGTGCTTTCTGTATCTGTACGCATGCTTAGAAACATCAAAATCCTCAACCCGCCAACCTGAACCGAACCTATACCCCGGCGATCCATGATGTGGGAGCTTCCCAAGAATGAATGACATATCCTAACGACATCGAAAGCCCCCCCACTGTTAATAATGAGAAAAATGGCTTTCTTCTTTTCGTCATTAAGCAAAGTCGTTGGATTTTCCGTATTCTGTTTTAGGTTAGTACCTTGACGGATTCCTTCATAACATGTACGGAATAAATACTCACAGCCTGGTTCTGGAACACCAGGAACATTCCGTAGATTCCTACTTGTATTTCATTGGAATAAAGCTCAAACGTACTGATGTCCAGGATACCTAGAACTGAAATTGGTATATTCCATTGGGAAATTTACACATCTCCAAGCAGCAAATTCCGCGGTATCTACCGTGTTTCTGAAGGTTTTACATGGGGATGAAGCTGGACATAGATAGTTCAGGGGGGCAATAGAACCATTGTGAGAAGCCATATCATAGCACTTAGCATCTTCCGCGATTCGGCTTCCAGTCACCTCCCATGATTCTCTAGGTAACCCATGATATCAATGATATCATTGCTTATTTAGTTCTCTGGACGTGAACTGTATATAATACTGGGTTTCGAAAGCCCATGCCACACAGCCACCTGCTCTCTGATATTCGGGGAGGAGATTAGAGCTAAAGGCTGGCAACATCAACATTAGGTTCAGAGCCTTCTGCTGCACAGGAAAGCTTTATTTGCGGTTAGCAGGGAATAAGGGAATAAGTATATATTTAGGGACTAGATAGGGACTGTAACTATCCCTCGTTCCCTACTCACCACAAGTAAGTAAATGAGACGCCCAAAAGCGAATAATGTTTGGAGAATACTTTTCCAGGAACGCAATATGGGCAGTGTACCACGAGGACCCGAGACACAGTTCCATATGATCAACGCACGTCGGCCGCCTCCTTTGCCCAATCCAGCAGAATCGAGGTGTTTCCTGGGATCTGATTAGCGCTCAGCTTTGGAATCTGCCGGAAGGGCGGAGGCAAGGTGTTGGATTTTTGGCTTTCTCAGACTTTATGAGTGCTCACATCCTTCAGCCAGTGGATTTTAGGCAAAGGGTTTGCAGGCCTTCTGACCTTCTGATTGCCCTCAAACTATTCACACCCAAACAGGCTTTGGCCAGATCTTAACCCAACCCCCATACCTGAACCACATCATTTTCTGGGTTGCTGTCAAGGAATTTAATTCAAAATATCATAATATGGGTATAGTAAATAATAGGGCCTAATAGGGTTTCCTCATTGTAGCAATTTAAGTTAAACTCCTTAATACCAACCCAGTTTTGCATTTAATCTGGTTACGAAGATGCAGCAGCTTGCCACTGGTTGCCATCGGCCCTGTTCCATATTAAGGCCAAAATGCCTGCCCTGGAACGCGGGTACAACAAGCCATGATTCTGGCTTCGGATTGGGAATATGGAAAGAACATGTTCAAGGCCTGCTCAAGATGCATGTGCAGCTGCTTTTCGCGGCGTAATCAACCCTAAACCCTAAACAAACTCTGCAGCCGCAAGCCCTAACCCCCCGAACAATGACAAGCTCGGGCACTTCAAACTACTTTTGAGAACATCTCAAAGCCCAACGCCCCCCCCAAACAGTCAACATCCGTTTTTCTGCCACC
>CAJNIZ010007435.1:16772-34774 GCA_905231905.1 Symbiodinium pilosum
CCCCCCCCCCCCCCCCGCGCCCCCCATCAAAAAAAAACACACTTTTGATGGACAGAAACTTGCCCGCTGCACCAAAACACCAGGAAACCGTGGCACATAGCACGCCAAGGGCCATGCGGGCTTGTGGCCATCTAGCTTAGAGCGTCCCAAAACCTAGTTCTTGAATTAAATACTGAAAATTGCTCAAAGATTCGGGTTTAGGGCTTTGAGTTTAGGGTTTAGGGGTTAGGGCGTAGGATTTGGGGTTGAGGGCTTATGATTTGGGGTATAGGGTTCTTAGGACTGTTGACGCTCTAGTACATTAAGGTCATGCAGGAGTTGTAATATCAGTGGAAATATCGTAAGTTAAAGTCATGCAGGATGTTCAGCATCAACCGTAGATCTCCAGAACCCGATATATCCCTACAAGGACAAAACCCCTAGAAGAATCCTACATGTTCCCATAAGTCCCTTAAACAACCCCGAATACCCCTAAACCCTAAACCCTAATCCCCCTTAGGGCTTAGGGTTTAGGGCTTAGGGCTTCAAACCCCTGTAAACTTTAAACAATCCTATATACCCCCAGACCCTACACCCTATACCCTAAACCCTAATCCCCCTTAACGGCTTCCCAAAGCAAAGAAAGTGATCCTTGTCTGCCACGGAAAGTCTCGACTGCTGAAGGCCCGCCTGCGGCTTTTGGGAGCTTTGAGTTGGCTCTTCAGTCGGGTCTTGTTTAGATAGAAAGGCTTTAGGGGTTTAGGGGCTTAGTGTTTAGGGTTTAGGGCTTCTGTGTGTGTATGTATATGTAAAGAGATCTCTATATATATATATACGTAGACGTATGTGTATACATATACATACATATATACCTACTGGGTTGATTGCTACAACAAGCACAGGGCGGGTGTTTCAACTGCTATGTACCGCCTCTTCTGGGGCTTTTGAGATTCTGCAGTTTGAGTCGGTGGGCCAAAACCAAGGTGGGAGTAACTCAGTTTGTCCAATTGAGTTGTTTGTTTAGGGTTTAGGGTTTAGGGTTTGAAGGTTTGCCCATTAAGCACTAGACCCTCAACCCAATTCATGGTGCTCAGCACTGTATTTCCTTTGCTAGCAACCCTAAACTCTAAACTCTGAACCCTTAATCCCAGTAACACCAACTGGGTTGCTGTTAAGGAACTTAAATTAAGTTACCATAATGGGAATATACAGTAAATAATAGGGTTTCCCCAATACAGTAACTTAAATTAAGTTCCTTAACAGCACTCCAGTGTAACACCAAAGTAGGAGCTCTTCTGCTTGAATCAGGTTTGCCACAAACGGGACTCGCACAACACATGAGCCAAATCCGTCAAACGGATGCCATTTAGGGCTTAGGGTTCGGCTGAAGAAGCCTGAATGATTAAATGCCCCCTATAACCTTGTATAATCCCCGCATCGTTGTAGTATAGCAAGCACCAAACCCTAGAGGAAATCGAAACAAGTTTCAACTTGTTATACGTTATACACCCAATGAGAAACATCAAGTTTTTGATTTTGAGAGCTTCCTAAGGGTGCGGCCAAAGGCCAAGCCATATATGCCGCTTGTCCGATCACGGCAAAGGAAACGCACGTACTCCTGCACGAGGAACAGGTCCGCCAAATATGGCTCGACCTCGAGTGCCACCTGAGAAGCCACAGCCAGCATCGGCACCCAACGAATGGAGCCGGGCCACAGCGCAGCCTCGGAATGCGCGACGCACTTCCGCAACTGAGTCGTCTCCTGGTAGACCGGCCAGAAGATAGCCGCGAGCACGACCGGGTATAGGTGTGTCGGGTGTGAGGGGCTCGACAGTAGAATCAGCCATAGCTGCGGCACCTAATCCAGCAACCTTCAAGTAGCACTTCTGAGCTAAGCACGACTGACAGCAAAATAGCACAGCCTAAATAGAACAAGGAAACCAGGATACGATCCGTAGGCCACGATATAACTGCGAACCATGTATGCTAAAGTCTAGCACTGAGAATGAAAACCCCGATGAGGAAGGGAACTGGGTGTTATATTATCATTCAAAATTAATATGCTCATCTAATTCAAGATCATCCTGACGAAGATCTTAAGTGAAGAGGAGGAAGGGCAGAAAAAAAAGCTACAGAATTGTGAATGGGCAGTTCTGAACACCTCAAGCTCCCTAAACCTAACGCCCTTGAACTGAAACTCCAAGCCCCAAAACAGTGATGTAGACCCATGATGAATAAACCCCCTCCTTTTAAGGGAATAAAAATTAGGATCCCTATTCTAATCCCTATTAAGGGGAGTGGGTTTATTAACCCTAAACCCTGAACCCCATTATTACTCACGGGTCTGGGTTAAGCCCTTAAGACGCACCTGGAGGAGAACAGTGGAGGCTTCTAGCGCTTCCGCCTCCTGAAAGAACGGTAAATTTACGGGTTTAGGGAATTGGGCTTGGGGTTTAGGGTTTCGGACTTGGGGTTTAAGGTTTAGGGAATGGCGAACTTAGGCTTGAGGGAAATAGGGGGGTCAGGATTTAAGGGTTTAGGGTTTAGGGGTTTAGCTGAGGGTTTAGGATTTAGGGTTAAGGCATAAGGCACTGAAACGCCGCACGGAGGTCGTCCTTTTTGTGGTTTGAGGGCTTTGGGTTTAAGAGCTTTGGGTTTTGTATTCAGGGTCTTGGATTTAGTGCTCTGGGTTTCGGGCTCAGGGATGTTCATGGTTTCGGGGAGCTCAGTGCTTAGGGCTTCAGATTGTGGATTACGAGCTACGAGTCCAGAATTCGGCCTAAGTTTAAATTTACAGTTTAGGGTTTAAGGTTCGCCCTTGAGTCAGGTTCAGTGCGTAGGGCGCAGAAAGGCAAATGGCGAACTTCGGAGCCTCAAAGCTCTGTTCTTTGTCCTTACGGAGCGAGTGGAATGGTGATCACTTGCGGTTTAGGGATCAGGGTTTAGGGGTTTAGGGTTTAGCTGGCGACTGCAGCAGACTTCGCAGACCACAGAAGCTTCGACAGCTTCCTAGGTGGTACATTACGTAGGTCCCATGTTGGTTTAGGCTCTAGGGAAGGGTAGAGGTCCAACGCAGCGCCACAACCCTGTAAAATCTGGACATACAATAGGGTTTGGGGCTTGGACCCAAAGCTCAAAACGATCGAAACAAGCCGCTTCAAGGCTTTGCAGATTACCTGGGCCCTCAAGAAGCTTGCTATGAAGCTCTTAGGCCAAAGGGCATACAAGTCTAGCAATCTAGTGCAGAGATAGCAGCCCAAAAACATGAAATTTGCAAAATGAACTGACTCAAGCGGAGGTTCCTACACGAACCCTAAAGCCTAAACCCTAAACCCTTGTACTTCTAGAGCTACGAATTTAGTGGGGGCTTTGAGCAACCAACGCCCTAAGAACCTGCGCCTGTTCACTACAGCATGTCAAATCTGAACACTGAACCTGACTGTCAGACCCTAGAAAAGCAACTGGCCAACAACTTCTAATCCTAATCGCAAGGCACCTGCAGGATTCTCAATGGACCCCTGAAACTGTAGCATGCCCCCATACTGCCTAACATTAGGCCAGTTTAGAGAGAAATCCTCAACCTGAAGTCAAACATCCTACACCCACCACTCGAAAACTTCAAACCTGAACTGGCAACGAGACCCGTTTGTTGAAAATTCCCTACATCCCGCACGCGGAGCATGAGTCCTTGACCCTAAACTCCTCATGTAGTCTCCAAAGCTCTAAGGTTCTTCCTTTTAATTTTCACATGTTGTCACCTTCGATCACGACATACAAACCCAAAAAGGAACCGCCCCTGAGATCAAAAAGAAAATAAATCAGTCTGACACCTGTCCAAGAGCCTCGGAGCTATCCCAAAGCCTGTGCATCCAACCTAAAACTGAAGCGCAGAAGCCTAAGCTCCAAACCAAAAGCCTAGAACCCTAAACCCTAAGCCCCAAAACCCTAAACCCCTAAACCCTAAACCCCTAAACCCTAAACCCCAAACCCAAAGCTAGAACCCCAAGCCTGAAGCTCCAAACCCAGAGCTCCGAGACCCTATATGGTAGTTTCCCTAAATTACTATTCCCAAAAAGGGGGAAATTTATATAGGGCCCCGTATTATAATGGGAACCCAAATATAGGACCCCGTATAAAAGGAATTTAGACCAATACCCACATATTCTGCAGTCTAAACTCCCTACTGTAAAGGAGGATTTTTGTAAGGGGATTGTAAAATCCAAACTCTTTAAAAGGGGACGTATAGGGTTTAGGTTGTAGGGTTTAGTGTTTAGGGCAAACTCCTTAAGGAATGATTTTTTTGTAGGGGGATATACAGGGACTATCATAATGGAGGAGGATACTAGGAGTTTAGACTATGGCTCCTATAATCACAATTTCCTTTTGATTAACCATGCACTTTGCCACTTGGTGTTCCAGTATTGGAGCCGTAAATACCCGACGATATGCCTGTATGATCCCGATACTTATAATATTTTCCTAAGCCCTAAACCCCAAATCCTAAACCCTAAACCCCTAAACCCTCAACCCTAAGCCTTAGTTTTCCCCTCTTGAAGACATACCCATCTTTGAGCCTCGGCCCGAGCAAGGCACTCTTCGGAGTCACATCTGACCTACGGCTTATGCTGGGTTTGGTTAGCTGGCGATGAAGAAATGGAAAGACAATGGAAACTACTATTTAGGGTTTAGGATTTAGGGTTTAGGGTTAGAATGGAAAAGAAGATGGGAACTTTCTTGTCAAACTCATACACATTGTACCATTCTTCCAATTTTCCCCGGTCTTCCAACAGCTTGCGGAGATCCTCTGGCAAACGAGGCGGAGGGCGATCCATCAGATGTATGTTGTTGACGCAAAATATGAATTCCTCAAAGAAATTCGCAGCGGACCCATAGAGACTAGGGCCGCCATACTCCGAAATGGTCACAAACTGGCGGTCCACTATGGATAAAAAAAGACTGGCAGCATGTGGTGAGATGTTCAGGTTCCACTTCTCAAAGTCTGCCAACCATGTGACAACGATGTGTCTGCCGTCCTTCCCTGCGCACAGAACATCCCATCACAGTTGACAGTGACTTCATTTGGCGGAAGTCCATCCTGATACAGGATTGTTCGGGAAGAAGTGCTCCTTGACGTTCATGTCTTTCAACTGGAGCATGAAGATGGGAACTACCATAATGGGTTATACATGGACTACTATTAGGATCCATTCGTTCATTCCGAGCTAACTAAGGGCGAGTATGTGGAATGATTCCGAAACAAGGGGGGGGTTAGGATTTAGGGTCTCAGGCCTTTGGGGTTTAAGTTTTAGGGTTTGGGGTTTCAGTGTTGAAGTGTTAGGGTTTAGGGCTTTAGGGTTTAGGCGTTAAAGCTTGAAGATCTTCATTGGGATTCCCCCTACTTGTGGCGTTGGGCTCGAGAGCTAAACCCTCAACCCCAAAACCTGGACCCTAAACCCTAAACCCCAAACCTAGAGTAACCCATGTACCTTCAAAAATCGGGGGGCTTTGTACCCGAAGGAGTGGTTTCTTGACCTTTCTTGCAAATGTGTAAGGCTATTTTAGGTAGGGTTTAGTTAAGGTCTAGGCTTTTGGGATTGGGGTTGAGGATTTAGTGTTTGTGGATTGGGTTTATCTAGGGTTTAGTGCTTTCGGATTAGGGTTTAAGGTTTAGGCTTTTGGGATTAGGGTTAAGGGTTTAGTGTTTTTGGATAAGGTTTAGGGTTTAGGCTTTTTGGGATTAGGGTTGAGGGCTTAGTGGTTTTTGGATCAGGGTTTAGAGTTTAGGCTCTTGGGATTAGGGATGAGGCTTTTAGTGTTTTTGGATAAGGTTTAGGGTTTAGGCTTTTTGGGATTAGGGTTGAGGGTTTAGTGGTTTTGGATTAGGGTTTAGGGTTTAGGCTTTTGGGATCAGGGTCAAGGGTTTAGGGTTTAAGTTTTAAGCTTTTGGGATTAGGGTTTGGGGTAATGAAGGTCCTGTTGGCACGACCCCCGCCCTCCCAATCCCAAATGTGGGATGCGCCAAATTTCTTTGCAACCCAACAGCCAACGCGGGCGCGCAATAGCGTTTACAATTTT
The DNA here is from genome assembly GCA_905231905.1 of Symbiodinium pilosum. Taxonomy (NCBI): domain Eukaryota; class Dinophyceae; order Suessiales; family Symbiodiniaceae; genus Symbiodinium; species Symbiodinium pilosum. The sequence goes on from CAJNIZ010007435.1 coordinate 22,827, forward strand.
GTATCTGTGTACATATTTGTATAAGTATGTTGTAGGATTTTGTATATGACTGGAGAGAGATCGGGTCGAGGGTTTCTCAACATTCTTTTGCAAAAAGGATCCTAGTCCTCTGACGAAACATAAACGGGCCCAAACTGTAGGATAGGAAAATCAGATAGGAAGCGAAAGGGAAATACAGTGCTAAGATTACATATGCTAGGCTACTGTTAAACTGTCAGGGCTTAGGGCGTATGTGGTTGCCACAGGCCCAGCTTAAGAAACCAGTCGAACCCCACATCCTAAACCCTAAAACAGGTAACATCAGGCTTACACAAACAAGTTCCAAGGCCAAAGTGCTTTCCAAAAAACGGTACTGTTGACACTAAGGACCTCAAATGGCCCGTTTCGCAGCACATTCCATACTTCGGGTTCAGGATGCGCGGGGTCCAGAAGCAGACCCCAATATAGACCCTAATATACCATAATCCTTACTATACGGATCCCCTAAAAAGGTACCCCTAATTTTGGGAAACCCCCATACATAGGCAAGTTCACAGCAACGCAGGCTGCTAGAATGGAGTCCCAAACCTAGGTTCCCCAGTAACCCCTAAATAGTAAGGGTACCCTTTTTCCTAACATTCAGCTTTACTACGGAGACCCCCAAATAGAGACCCCCAAAAAGGAGACCACCAAAAAAAAAGGGGAAAGGGATACTACTAGGGTACCTAGAAAACCCTAAACCCTATTTTCCCAACCCCAAGAAACTCATGGACCCTGTGGCTGCCTCCGAAGCTGTTGCTCTAGCAAGGCGTGACAAGCCTCCCGGGGTTTGGAGTTTAACTGGGTTGCTGTTAAGGAACTTAATTAATTTAAGTTACTATGTTGCGGAAACCCTATTATTTACTATATATACCCATTATGGCAACTTAATTTAAGTTCCTTAACAGCAACCCAGTTAAGCATTTGAGGGTTCAGGGTTTAAGGGGTTGAGGGTTCAGGGTTTTAGGGGGTTGAGGGTTCAGGGTTTAAGGGGTTGAGGGTTGGGTTGAGGGTTCAGGGTTTAAGGGGTTGGGGTTGAGGGTTCAGGGTTTAAGGGGTTGAGAGTCCAGGGGCTGAAGGGTTTCTAGGGCTTTGAAGTTTTATAGAGGGCTTCAGTGCTGTACTTTAGCGTCGATACATTTCGAAAAACTACACATGACGTAACCATGTGGGGGGGGGGGGGGTGCTCGTAGCCATACGTTGAGCTAGCTCGAATTGCCCTAGGCACATCCTCAGAATGCTCAGATGACTGTTGAAGGCACCCGGTAGTTTATGACAAACGTACGGAGTGGCCGGAGACCTTTAGTTCGAGCAATTGGGACAATAATACAAATCGAAATGGGGGTTGGGGTATAGAACACAACCTAGCAATGATCAGCTGCCAGCAATGACAAAACAATCTCTAAACTGAAAACTCCAATAATGATGGCAAGCGTCATCTTAACAACAGGGATGATGTCCAAAATGAAACGAAAGCAGTCAAATTAATCTTGTACTGGTACTAGCAAGTATAATCGATAACAGGCATAGTAAGCCCTGAACCCTACACCCTAATCCCAGAGCCCTAAACCCTAAATCCCAATACCCTAACCCCTGAATCCTTAAACCCTAAACCCTTAATCCCTAAACCCTAAACCCTCAATCCCTAAACCCTACCGCCCTGCCCGCCTGTCACCAGGACAACTTTCGACAGAACCTGGGTTGTGGCGGTTGCGGGCTGATTTTGATGTGTGGAAAACATTGACTTACTGGTTCTTAGTAGCGAAGAAGGGAATATAATCCCTATATAACCCCTATGGAATATATGTCCTCTTTTTTTTGCTATGACACTTAATTTCGGGCGTGGAAAAAATTGAGGGGTTCGGAAAGTCTGAAGTTCTTCTACTGGCTAAGCAGGTGAAAGCTGCACCTTCCGTCATCTCACGAACACCCTAAACCCTAAACGCAAACTTAAGCCCTAAATGCTCTTCTCGGCGTCAGCCAGCCATTCCGCGGCTGGTCCGGTGGCAGGATTTGCCTTAACAATAGAACTTGGGTACTGCCCCCCCTCAGTAACAGTTGGATAATAATTATAATATGGTTATATATAGCCCTTAAAAGGACCCCTAATATAGACTGTTACTGGGTACCCAACCTAAAACCATAATTGGAGGGTCAGGGGGACTTAGTAAGTAGGTTAATAATCCCTAAAACCCATATAGTAACCCTAGTTAACCTCATTATTAACCTACTTACTAAGGCCCCCTGTCCCTCCAAGTAAACCCCAAAAACTCTAAACCCTACACTTTTGGACGAATTTATTCCTAAGGTTTGAAGGTATAGGGCTCAGCGCTTAGGGTTTGGGATTTAGGGTTTGGGATTTAGGGTTAAGGATTTCAGGTTTTAGGGTTCAGGATTTAGGGTTTAGGGTTCTTTCGTTTTCTGGAACCTTTTTCCGACTGCATGTCAGAAGGCCATCCGGCCAGGTCTCACCGCAAGCCCCTCTTCGCCTGAAAGGCACACACACACACACACACACTCGCACAAACCTGATTTCCATGGAAAAGCCCTTCCAACTCACCGCCATTTTCTTAGCAGGAGAGTCCCAAGGCTGGCCCAGTGGCAATACACGAGCTTAGGTAAAGGCCGTTCCGGCAACCCCAAGCCAATCCCTAAGGGCAGCAAAAATCCCCGAGTCAAAGTCATTGCTCAGCAGCTGCAACCCGTGCAGCCCAGCCAACAATATGTACTCAAGGAAAATCACCGTCCAGGCTTGGGGACCACCCAATGTCTCCCAGAACCCGGACTTCGCACTACCCTGGTCTCATGCATGCCTACCTCAGAAGACGACGTTGTAGGAAGGATGCTGTGAATCTCACCTTCTTGCTCGACCGTCTCCAGCCCATCGCCTGCCCCCTCCGCCACCGCGGCTGCCGTTGCAGGTGCACTGCTAGCATCTCCAGACACACTCTCCAGATTGTTGCCCTGCTCCTTGACCTCTGCGGCCGTCATCTCACCGCCATCCAGGTTGGCGGTCGCGGCTTTCGAGGGACCACACGGGTGGCTGTTTGCGGATCCAGCAACTTGTTGGGTTTAGGGTTCAGGATTTAGGGTTTAGGGTTCTAGGGCTTTGCTTCAGCAATATTGATCAAGGACGCCACCCTAAGATGAGATTGCCCTAAAACCCTAAACCCTAAACCTAAAAACCTAAACCCCTGGGCTTAATCTTAGACTGTCGGCCTCAAATCCTGGACTTTGCCGCTGACACCTAAACCCTAAACCCTAAACCCTAAACCTGAAGCCCCCAGCTGAGCCTGAAGCCAAAGGCTATTGGACCTTCCACACACGAATCCCAAGCCTTGCCTAGATCCCTGGGAGGATCTATTGAGGGTTTAGGGTTTAAGGTTTTGGGCTTTGGGTTTTGGGCTTAGGGTTTGGGCTTAGGGTTTTGAGATCAAGGATCTAAAGACTAGATCCCCTCTGCAACCCAAGAGAAACCCCAGAGAAAATCCCTAGAAAATTCCACATATGATCGTTTCCGGAAATAGGGACCCCCACCCTTGTCATGGGAACTCCAAAGTTTTGGGGGAAGCCCATATAATACCCTAAACCCTAAATTCTGAAACCTAAAGCCTACACCATTATAATCTGAGAGTTCCTAAACCCTAAACCCTAAAGAACCCAAAACCCTAAACCCTAAAGAACCCTGAACCCTAAACCCTAAAGAACCCTAAAGCCTAAACCATTATAATCTGAGGGTTTCTAATTTATGGACTTCTCTGGGGGTCTGGGTCGTCATCCCAAAGCTCAAAGCCTCGCCGAAAACCTTGGGGCAAAGCCTATATCTAAAGCCGTAAATCCTTGGTCTAGGGTTTAGGGTTTAGGGTTTGGGGTTTAGGGTTTAGGGTTTAGGGTTTAGGGTTGGGTTTAGGGGGTTCAAAATTAAACCCTAAACCTAAAGCCCTAAATCCTTGTTCCTGAAGGTTACACCCCATGCGTTCCCAAGAAAATCTATAACCCCCAAACGCTGTAGACCGCACACCCTAAAGCCTTTGAACCCCAAAAACCCTGAAGTCCCTAAACTCTATCAACCCTATACTTCCTATGAACTGTATATACAAACTCTGAAAACCTTCGTGGCCCTCTAGGCAATACAAACCAAATAACCTTCAAACCACAAACCATAAACCTAAACCCAAAGCCCTAAACCCTAAACCCAAAGCCCTAACCTAAACCCTAAACCCGTCCCATGAACCCTGAAGTCTTCGGCCCGCTGTGGCTAAAACTTCAACCTCTGACCTTTCTTCCGGTTAAGAGTATAGGGTTTAGGGTTTAGGCTATAGGATTTAGGGTTTGGGGTTTATATCATTCTGAAGTCTATTTGGGCCATAGTCTAAACTCCTTTAAGGGGGTTATCTAGGGGATTATACAGGGTATAGGGTCCAGGGTTCAGGGTGTAAACTCCTTAAAGGGGGGTATATAGGGGAGAATTACAGGGGTTCTGAAGGGGGATACTAGGAGTTTAGACTATAGCTCATACAATTCTGAAGTCTATTTGAAGTAGCCTCCCTACACGGAGCTTAGGACCTTAATGCTGGTCATCATGTAGGTTGCACGCAGTACCTACCCTATACACCCCTGTATATCCCCAGTTTCCATGTTGTCTCCTTGGTCTTTTCCAGCTGATTCTCCACGATCCCTAAACCCTACGTGAACTAAAGTCTCACCTCCTAGTATCCCCCTTAATAACCCCTATAGTAGTCCCCTGTAAATCCCCTATATAACCCTTTTAAGACTATACACTCCCCCAAACTGAAATGGAAACTCATATAGCCCCCTTCGAGAAGGACTATAGTCTTTATAGGGCCCTTTTTGGGTTTCCATGCTACTTTCCGGAGTGTAGCTTATATACCTTCGATACCCCTATAACCCTAAACCCTAAACCCCTAAACCCCTAAACCCTAAACCCTAAACCCTAAAACCCTAAACCCTAAACCATAAACCCTAAATCCTATTAACCCTGTAGTAAGGCTGCCGCCTTTAGAGCCATGCCACCTTCGACCTCTGGGGCAGGGCTTAAGACTTGAGGTTCAGGGTTCTGGTCTTTGGCTTTACGGTTTAGGGCCTAGGGTTCAGGGGTTTAGGGTTTAGAGTTTCGGTTTAGAATTTCGGGTTTAGGCTTTAGCGCTTCAGTTTAGGGCCTAGGGCTTAGGGTCAGGGTTAGAGCTTCGGCACAGTCTTGCAAGGGCTTCTCAAAAATGGAGGTTGCCTCTAAAGGGAGCCTGGCAGCATTTTTGGGGGGGAATGGGAGGATTACGATGGCCCCTTTCCCAGAATTTAGGGTTTAGGGTTTAGGGCTCAGGGGTTGCCAAGAACTAAACCCTAAACCCATCATAGTAGCTTCCATTTTCTCTTCCATTCTCCCCAGTTTCTATACTACGCCCCGATATATCCCCTCAAGGGTTGCAAAAGAACTCCCGTGTAGTCGAGGCTAGAGCCCAGGGCTCCGGATGTGCAACCAGTGACGGCATTACGCCTGAAGGTCTTGGGTTAGTAGGGAATAAGGGAATATACTGTTTAGGGTTTAGGGTTTAGGGTTTATTGGATGGATGACGTCTTGGACTCCAAATAAAGCCTGAATAGGGTTTATGGCTTAGGGTTGAACAGTACCCTCATGCAAGACTTGACCAGCGGTGTCAAAGAGGAACCCCCGAGGGTAATCCAGCACATAGATGCCGAAAGCGGCGACATTGAGAGGCATATCCTACATTCAATTTGTTGCGCTCTTCAGCAAGCCCGGACTCATACATCTGTCTGCCTACAGCTTTGTACTCAGCCGTGTTTGTCTGGCTTTTTCTGGTCTGTTGGATGGGATGTGTGCAAGTCCCCCCGATGGGTAAGCTACCCCCGAGGATGTAGGGTAAGGGTTTACTAGGGTAGGCTTGGGGGCCCTCTAAAGATCGAATTTTCATGGCTTCACAAAAATTATACTGGGATTAAAGGTATAATGAAACACGATTTTTCTAACCTACTCCTGTTTTGGGTTTGAGGGTTGACCCCCAGACTCCCGAAACCTCAAACCCTGCTCGTTCTGTTTCAGGCCGAGTGTGCCTCGGATCTCCTCAAACCCCCAGAAATCTCTAAAACCGAGACATCCTACATCTCTGCACCCTAGGTTTAGGAGGTTAGAGTTTAGGGTCACCCCAAACATACCCTTAACTTTGAATACTTAAAAGCTGCCGGCGCCTTCTGGTCACGTTCTCTCTCGCTATCGATATGCCTCAGCTGCAGACGCTCCGCGCTGCAATCTTGAGACATTTGCATATCTTCAGTTGCTTGTAGACGTTAAGCGTAGCAGGCAAGGGCAAGGTCTACATAGGGGACAAGGGGTGCATAAAGGTCTACTAGTCTACTACTTGCAGTGAATTGAGGACATCTGCACCACTTAGGGTCCCAAAAATGGCTGAACACTGACGCAGGGCATGCAAAATTTCCTCCATCCACAATGCCATCTTATCCCGAAAAAACCCATAGTGCTTGCCTTCGAGTATGCCAAGAGACATCCGCTGGTTAAGACTCTGAGGTGTAGCGTGTGGTGGCAGGGCCAGCAACCCATTATTGCCCATAATTATCATCAACTTGCGCCAGTTTCTTTTACTTGCTAGATGTGTCTGCATAAACTTTTAGTCAACATCCTCCATCATCTACTAAGTTCCTACTATTTGGGGCTCAAGGCGAAGGACACGGATTTCGACTGCAAGCCAGCTGGAAGTGTACGTGAAGAAATACTTCAGCAGAGTTCAAGTCGGGGCATACTGTACCTCCCCGGACCCCTGGGAGGATCTAGAAAGTAGAACCACTAAAATGGAAACCCTATACTACAACTGGGTAATTCCTAGGACCCCCTAAGGGGGATCTACCTTCTAGATCCTCCCAGGGGTCTGGGTTTGTACCATTTGCGAATGTCGCTGCCAAGAAGAGTAATGGTCATTGAAATTAATTTCAAGAATCTGCAGGCTGTCATACTAGCGAATTCCTATGAGGGAGCGAGTGGTTGAGTTAAGGGGTTCAGGGTAGAGACCTCAAATCATCTTGGAGAAGGGTTCTAACTTCGAAGCCCTACATGACATCTGAGCTATATTCTAAACTCCTTAAAGGGGGTCATATAGGGGATCATATAGGGGACTACTATAGGGGTTATTAAGGGGAGAGACGATAGCTCTTATACTATACCGCCACTTTCCGTAGCACCTGCAGTTTTTTCTACTGTTGGGTGGCAGGCATAGACTTGAAACATGTTTTTGGGGGTGTAGGTCGCACGATACTTTTGCGAGGTCCTGAAGCTCTCCCCTATGGTTTTGGAGATTCCTGGGCTCTTTAGCTCCCCTTATAATTTTGATATACACCATCCCTAGCTCCTTAGCTCCCCCCAAAAGTATGGGTAGCTATTGCTTGTCATTCGGCCTTGCACTTCCATCTGCTTAAAGAAGGTCTACGTGAGGCGTGGTGTTCTTTAAGCTCATGGGATTTACAGTTATTTAAACCTGGAGTACTCCACAGAAGTCCAGTACAGGGATTCTAGGCAAGGTTGTAAACCCGAACGTACACTGTTACTAAGCTCCATGAACCTCCAAGTAGCCTAACCTGACCCCTAAACCCCAGACCCTAAACCCTCTACCCTACAACTTAAGCCCTAAACCCTAAACCCTTAACTGACCCTAAAACCTTAAGCCCAAAACCCTAAACCTCCTGCCCTTAACCTATAGTCCCGCTCAAGTAGATAAAATTAGTATAATATACCCAAAGCCAAATTCTATCTACGTAAGGGGGACTATAGACCCTCACGCCGCCAAGCTGCAACAAAAGGGTCCAAGCATCGAAGGGTCTACCAATGCCTCATAAAGCCCCTGTTTGAGCCCAGCAAGGAAAAGAACGGCACCATCCGAAAGGGTAGAATGGAAGGGGGTTGAGGGTGTAGGGTAGAAGGGGAGTGGGTTTAGGGTTTTGGGTTAGGGCTCTGGGTTTGCGATTTAGGGTCTTTGGGTTTAGGATTTGGGGTTGTGGATGTTGTTCTGAAGATTTTTGTTGTGATGGATAGTTTCAGTACGCACTCTCCTGCTTTAGTTGTCCAATACCTAGGTTAACCTTTGGAATTATACCCGGCTCGAGGCTGCTGGTGCTCAGTGGGGAATTGGATGTGGATCTCTATAGTAGTCCCCCTGGAACCCTCTATAATAATACCCTATATAGGCCCCATCACTGAAACCTGATCCCTCTATATAACCCGTCCACACACTCCCCCTTAAGCACCCGGAAGTTGTGCCTGTCTCCAGGACTGAGGAGTCAATTTGATAAAGCCTTGACACGTCTAGGGTTTGCGTCAACACGTATGAATCATGGGATCCCCTTCAACCCCCCACTTCCCCCCTCCCCATCAGGCTTCAGGGTTTAGGGTTTTGGGTCCTCCTCATGAAGCGAATTAAGGCAGAACCAGGGGTCGGATAGTATCAACAGGAACCTGACGATTAGATAACGATGCCCTTCGCACTAGTGGGTTGGCCTTTCCTTTGGAGCCTTTTACAAGACATGAGCTATTATAGAGGCCTTACTGTTGCTGGAAGAAGTCTTCCACCACCCTGAGTCCTTAAATCTTAGGAAATACGCAGGTTTAGGGATGCCGAAACGCTGCATGATTTCCTCCATCAACAGTATCAAACCAACAAGCGACCTTGCTTAAACAACAATATGGGCAATCTGGACCAATAGCTTCCCTGAATCCAACCTCGTGTCCCACATAAGGGCCCATCCCGTGGCACCCGAAGCCCTAAACCCTGCTCCCTTCACCATAAATCCTGAACCAGGGTTTGGGGCTTAGGGTTTAGGGTTTAGGGATCAGGGTTTAGGGTTGCATGGCGCCACAAATCGACCCACATAATCTGGCTACTGCCCACGCCAACTAACAGGAATAATAGGAGTCAAGATTTAGGGCTTCCTACAGTCGTAAGGTAAAATCCTATCTAATTGTTCCTGGGCAGATGCTGTACCCCACAGTGTCCCGCGGCCAGCCTCCCCTAAAATAGGTAGTCCCCCTTGCGTAGATAGAATATGGCTTTGGGTACATTATAGTAAGATCCCCATATTACCCCATATTCTATCTACTTAAGGGGGACTATACTGGCAAGCTCAAGATCTTGGGGAATCCCTAATACTCCCTAATCCTCCCCAGGAGTGGGAGAAATCGGGAATGGAAAGGGATTGTGGGGTCCCTAGTAGCGGTTGCCAAACATGGCTAATTGAGGAAACTCCCCACTAGCCTGTATCGCACCTTTCTCCCACCGCGCGTTCCGGTGGAACGAGGGTCGGTTGCAGGCGGCTAAGCCCTGCTCTAGCCGTGACCCAGCTTTTTTAGTCACGGCCGAACGGCAGGGCTTCAAAACTGTCCCTTGCAGCGTCACCCAAATCCCACTCTTCTGAACCGCATCACCCATTGGCGAAGTGGGCGGGTGGTCGCGGGCGGTGGTCACAACTCTGGATCAATCTCCCTCATGCTAGCCCTCAAATTGTAATGAACGTCAGTTTGGGAGTTTAGGGTTCAGGGTTCAGGGCTTAGAGTTTAAGTTTTAGGGTTTAGGGTTCAGGTTTGGTGTAGTGTAGAACTGCTTCTACATGACGCTACAATGAAAGGGAGGGACCCTGATTTGACGACCACCTGTAGATCATCTCTGGGAGGCCAAGGATTGGGCTAAACTGAGCTGCTGGTTAGGAACGTAAATTAAGTTACTACAATAAGAAACCCTTCTATATACTAGATACCCATATTATGGTAGCCCTGAACCCTAACCTTAAACCCTAAAACCTAAAACCCATATACCCATATTATGGAAACTTAACTTAAAGTCCTTAACAGCAACTAAACCGGCCGCAGAACCCCACTAAAAATCTAAAAAATCACAAAAATTAGAAGAAAAACTGGAGGCCCCTATAGGCAACCGGCTCTCAGTCGTATACTTTTGCTTGAGGTCAGGCTTACCCCCCGCCCTGTGCCGGCCAAACTAACATGGAATCCGAAAGGGCCACTACAACTACTGCGTCCTATAGCACATGCCCATGTGGAATTCTACGTAAACTCTAAACCCTAAACCCCAAACCCTAGACCCTAGACTCTATATCTTAATCTCTGAACCCTGAACCTTAGACCTTAAACCCTGAACCCTAAACCTGAAGAACTAAACCCTAAACCCTTAGGACCCTGAACCTTAGTCTAGGGTCCTAAGTTGCTAGAAGCTGCGGCCATAGCTTTACGAGTCGCATAAGGACGTGCAGTGCAGGGCAATCTCTCAAAATGGGGGCCCTGAGGGTTTAGGGTTTAGAGCTTAGGGTTGGGGACCCTGGCGATATAGCGATATATAAGGTTTAGGGTTTGGGGTTTAGGGTTTAGGGTTTAGGATATATAGGGATTATGAAGAGAAATTCTGGGGGTTCCCTTTTGGGGATTTCTGGTGGATAATTTCGAAAAACTTTCATAGTTATAGAGGCATCTTGACACGATGAGCGGCGACCCCTCAGTTGATTCTTCACATCGTGCTCACCTTCCCTAAATCCATACTTTCCAGGCATGGCGGACATCTTGTGCCGTATTATCTACCCTGCACCCTGGGGATAATCGAATTAGGCTCACAGCCGTCGAAAATGATACCGACAATATAAGGGTAATATTGGGTTCAGGGTTTAAGGTGTTGGGGCTTGTAAAATGAGAATGGAGAATAATATGGAGATTGCTATATTCGTAGCTTGTGGCTTCTGAATGCCTCTTCCCATTTGATCTCCCAGGATTCATGTGGCAATTTGCCCTAACGCAAAGTTCTTCATCCGACCTTGTCAGGCCTCCAGTCTAAGCTCTCATGACGGGCGGCTTCATCTGCCCAAAGTGTTACGGCTGATACTAACAACTTATAACCCTGCATGACCCCCGTATATCACACAAATCACATATTTCCACAGTGAGGTACTTAGCGTCATCCAGAATCTTGAATATCAAGTGTAGTGACTGTGCAATTGGGTTGCTACGGACCCTGGTTCCAAAGCTCTGGCTTCTGCGTCGTAGACTCGCTGATGTATTATTGCTAGTGACGTCGATGCGAAGCCCTTAGCTACAGCCCTCAACCCTGAACCCTAAACCCTTAATTACAGCCCTCAACCCTGAACCCTAAACCCTTAATTACAGCCCTCAACCCTGAACCCTAAACCCTAAGCTGCAGCCATCAACCCTGAACCTTACAGCATGAAGTGCTGCTCAAACTTCACCTCACTGGACCTCAGAGACAAAGCCGAAAAGGGAGCTAATCTTCTCCTTGGTACAGGTGTATGGTTCGCAGGGTTTAGGGTTTGGGGATTGGTGCTTAGGGTTTGGGGTTTGGGGATTGGGGCTTAGGGTTCTGATGCCCGTCTAGGATTTGAAGATCTCCTCGTAAAGCTGGTCGGGCTGTTCCATAGAGAATCCTGTTCAGTCTAAATATGAGATGGATCAGGGTCCAACCAAGCAAACCCTAAACCCTAAGCCTGAATCCATAGCAGCAACAGACTTGATCCGGTTTGCTCAGGGAAGCGCCCCCGCAGACATGAAACTTCAAAATGCAGCAATACCAGTACCTGAACCCCAAAAGTATGTAGAATAATGGCCTTTTGGGCTACATTTAATGGTTTTGGGCTATTATTTTACGTACTTTTGGGGTCCAGGTAGAACTGGATTCTAGCTGGGCAGTGCTGGCAGCAAAAAAGAAACAGCAGTCGCGGCTGTTGGTAGCAGCAGCAAAAGCTATTAGCAGCCATAGCAGTTGCAGCTGTATTTGAGGACGCGGAGTAGCAGTAGCCGTAGCAGCAGCAGAGGTAGTAGTTTCCATTTTCTTTTCCATTATCCCAATATAACCCCCCAATATAATATAGTAGTTTCC
>CAJNIZ010007435.1:40902-54770 GCA_905231905.1 Symbiodinium pilosum
GGGACTTAAGGTGGTACAAGATTTCCTCCATCAACCCTACTTGGAGGTCCATTGTAATTATAACCTACTTAGTAACTGTAGTTATAACCCAATTATATCTAGGGTAACTATAGTTATGGGACTTATATTTAGGTTATAACTACAGTTACTAAGTAGGTTATAAGTACAATGGACCTCCAAGTACAATTGCACGCACCCTACACTCTATATGGTCGCCTCTAGGTACTTTAATAGGTCAGCGGCTGCAAGGAGTGTTTTTGGACTTGTTTCGTGGCTTTGGTGAGAAAACGATCCTCCTCTTGGCAGAACCACGGGCCCATACTGAGGAAGTCCCATCGGGTGGGGTCTAGGGTTTAGGGGCACCTCATCAGAACTTTGACAAGATGACCTATTTATAGCTGAACTATGGCCAAATGTTGAATTCCATAAATACATGTACAAGTACAAGTGCAAGTATGTCAAAACTTATTACGCGTAGGGGGTTCCTCGGAACCAAATGGCCCCCCCCCCCAATCAGAATATCCAACATCAGCAATGCGGGGTAGAGTTGGGCAGGATCTGGACTGATTCACCATCACCTTCAAGAAATTCTAAAACTGAGCTGGGAGTCGTGGCTGAGAGTTTTGGGCGTCGGGTCTGGGGCCCAGGCTTGAGGTTTTAGGGGCTACGAAAAGTAGAATAATGGAGATTCCATTGGGCAAGAACATAAGACATGACTTGGAAACGAGGGCTATCATATTGCCCACAGGGCACATTTTGAAGAATGCGATGATCAGGCGTTGGGCCCTATGACTAGTAGTTAGAGAGCATATGATCATGGGTCTAAGCCCTTGGCAAGTGCATTGTCAAAGGCGTGGACGCTGCGAGGACATACATAACGTGAGTAGCTTTATAGGTAGGAAATTGTAACAAAATCTCTCAGGTCAAAAACGATAGTACAATACTAATTTCAAGCTAGTGACAGCATAGGAGCTGTGCGGACTTTTTTAGGCCAGCATCATTAAGTATGTTGTGTGCGCATGCTGGGACGGTGTACCAGCATATGTGCAGAAAGCTATTGGAAGAAACCCCGACGTGGACTGCTGTCAGCCTCTAAATCTCTCAGTCAACTCGCCGTCGCTTGAGAGTCGAACATGTCGTCGCGCAGCCCATGCTGGCCAGATTATTGACAACATGAAGCTCCTGCAGCAGCCGAACAATTTCCAAGTGGCTCTGCTGCGAGGCGATGGACATGGGAGTTGCACCATTATGGGTGGCCTTATTTTTGTCAGCATTGGCCGTCAGCAACAGGCGAACAATTTCCAAGTGGCCTGCATGCGAAGCGATATACAGCGGAGTGTTGCCATCATCGGTGGCCTTGTCCTTGTCAGCATTGGACGTCAGCAACAGGCGAACAACTTCCAACTGGCCTTCTTGCGAAGCTATGCACAGCGGAGTTACACCTTCACGCGCGACCTTGTTCTGGTCAGCATTGGCCTCCAGCAGCACGCGAACAACTTCCAACTGTCCGTTTCGCGAAGCTAAGCACAACGGAGTTGCTCCTTCACAGCCGACCTTGTTCTGGTCAGCATTGGCCTCCAGCAGCACGCGAACAACTTCCAACTGTCCGTTTTGCGAAGCTAAGCTCAACGGAGTTGCGCCATTACGGTCCACCCTGTCCTTGTCGGCGTTGGCCTCCAGAAGCAGACGGACAGCGTCAATACTGCCACAAAAGCATCCACAATGCAGAGCTGGCAACCCATTTTCATGTTCTGAGTCCGGATCTTGCGGCCTCTGCAGAAGTTGCTCCATCGTAGGGATAATGTTGCACATGGCCGTCTGCTGGAGTTGCTCGATTTGGTCCGGAGAGCTGGCTTCAAAGGCCTGCAGTACGAGCTGGACATCCATTGGGCCCTGCAGCACCGCCGCGTCGTCCAACAACATCTTTCCATCTGCAAGCACTAGCCTCTGCTTGAAGCGCGGCTGCCCAATGAGGCGTTGCAGATGCCGCTTGATGGCTTGTACTCGGACTGGATGCTCATTCATGGGGGCCATGTCCACGAATTCCGTGAACGGAATGGCGAGCGCTACTTCGCCCGAAGCCCTGAACACTCGCAACATGCAGCGCTGTATTCACCAAGGCAAGCGAGAACATGAGCGACACTTGCAATAACAGCCTTGAGACAAGAGGCGTCAGGCATATCCGGGTGTCACTAAGGCGTCTGCCAAATGCCAGTACACTAATGACGGCAAACCAAAAGTCGTGCACTGGCAGGTTTGGGGGCTCGGCGTCACGCATATCTAAGCTCAACCGCCTAATATGAGGGTCGACTTACTTGACATGGAGAACCCCAACTCCTCAAACTCCGAAGCCCCCGAGCCTTACCTTCAAAGTCCCCACCTGTTTCGTACCCAAACCCCTGCAGCCTGGCCTTCGCTCCTTTCAAAAGACCTGTCTGACTCAAACCCTAAACCTTGGGTACTTCCCCCCCAGTAACAGTCTATATTAGGGGTCCCATTAAGGGCTATATATAACCATATCATATTTATTATCCAACTGTTAATGAGGGGGTGCAGTACCCAACCTAAACCCTAAACACATCTCAAACCAGCAACCCCTACAGTGTATAGTCCCCTTGAGTAGATAGAATATATTGCGTATTTAAGGATCTTAGTATCATATATCCAAATATATGTATATATATATGTATATATTCTATCTACTTAAGAGGGACTATACACCCAGGATGCCGCTCAGAAGGCTGGGCCTCAAAAAACCAAAACGCTTTTCACGGCCGGCTCGAACTCGGGAAGCCCGCACTCAAAAAAAAAGCCTTGAAACCTGCCAAAACGCATGAGCCTGATCCCCCAAAACCATAAGCCCCTAAACCTTAACCCCAGCGTACCACGGATCAAGGCTAAACCCTAAACCCTAAATCCTGCAAGCCTTCAGCCATAGACAGCAAATTCCAAACCCGACACTCCCCTCCCAACGCACAAGGTTCAGGGTTTAGGGTTTGGGGTTTGGGATTTAGGGTTTAGGGTTGAGGTTGCACATATGTATGTATATACATATAAATATCTGTATATATATATATACGTTCTGTATGTATATATATATATACATATGTGCAATTGGAGCATGCTTCAAGGCCTGGAAGCCGGTACTCTCCCTAGACCCTAAAGCCTAAAGCCGCACTTAGGACGCCTACTGAGGGTTGACTCTATGGTTTTGGTACCTATAATTTTAGGGTATACGGTTTATAATGATAGGAGTATAAGGGAATCCCAAAGGGTTAAAGGTCTAAAGTCCAAGCTAAGTCCCAAGGGATATCTAAAGCCTTAAACCCCAAACCCAACAAACATTGCACAGGGCCAACATCCCGCGACAGCAGAAGAACAAAACCGTCAGAAGTCACGCTCAAAGCTCCGGACCCTAAACCCTAAACCCTAAACCCCTAAACCCTAAACCCCTAAACCCCTAAACCCTAAGCCCCTAAACCCCTAAACCCCTAAACCCTAAACCCAATTTCTCTGAAGACTCAACCCAAGAGTCTAAACAAACCCTAGTGCCTAAAGGCTCGGCCCATGGTTTCAGGGGATTCGAAAAGGTGGGATGAAGGTAGGTGGCTTAGAGGATCCCTAGCACATACCTTAGGTGGACCTCCCACCCAGTAATAGTGACTATAGGGGATAATAGGGATCATATTAGGGTCCTACTATATTCCTATTCTACCACTATTACAAGGTGGGGGTCCTCCTAACACATACCCCATTACGTTGGAACTTGGTTCCTTTACCCCACCTGCCTTTACCCCCAACAAACCCTAAGCCCTTCAGGTTAGGAGATCACAGGTACCCTCCAGGCCTGCCCTTGCTTGTAGACCAGCTCGGATAGGTTGCCGACTCGAACCTCGGGTTAAGGGTTTAAGGTAATACAAACCCTAAACATTGGGTACTGCTTCCCCCCCCAGTAACAGTCTATATTAGGGGTCCTATTAAGGGCTATATATAACCATATTACATTTACTATCCAACTGTTCGTGCTAAACCGTAAACCACAAGGGTTTTGTCTCCAAGGTTTAGGGCTTAGGACTTAGCATTTGGGGTTTGGGGCACTTAGCATGGCTTAAACCCTAAACCCTCAACCCTAGTTAGGAGTTAAGACGCCAAAAGGGATCTCTGTAAATAATCCCTGGATAGCTCATAAGATCATTGCTTTTTTTCGAATTCTTCAAAAAAATTAGGGGGGCACGTTTCGGGGGGGTCCCTATGATAAGGACCATATACTATGGGGTCTATATTGGGCCCCCTACTTAGTGAGACTACCATTCATATCCCCCTAAATAAGCCGTTCGCATCCCCCCTTCCCCTATCATGATATCTATGTTCACACCCCCACTCCCCTAAGCCCAGTCAGCCAATGCAGACCCGTGATTAATAAGCCCCCTCCTTTTATGGCCTTAAAATTAGGAGCCCTACTGTTGATGGAGGCAATCTTGCATCACCTTAGGTCCCTCAAGTCCTAGGAATTACAGTACTGTAGGGCCCCTAGGTGGTGCAAGATTTCCTCCATCAACAGTATTTTAATCCCTATCAAGGGGATGTGGGTTTATTAATTCGGGGTCTACATTATGACTGGCTGGAGGAGACCCTTCGTCACTCATGAACACACCGACGTCCAAGTTGACTGCAACGGCTTTTTCTGAAAGAGATGCAACACTCTGTGCATTTACCTCCTCAATTGCCCTGGCATGGTAAAAAACCAAAGTCTAAGACCCAAACCTCCGAACCACCGAAACCCCCCTATGCCCTATGCCCCAAACCTTGATCACCTCAACTCTGAACCGTTCGGCCCAGGAACTTGAGTAAGGTTCGAGATTCCGAGCACGAAGCAGATGGAATCCAAAATGTTCCTTGATACAAAGATACATGGCTGAGGAAGAGCCAGGATTGGGGGTAAACATTTAGAGTTCAGCCCTAAACCCTAACCCCGGCTTAAGGGTTTGGGGGTTGGAGGCTTCAGGGGCTTAGGGCTTCCGATTCAGGAGTTAAAAAGCCTAAGTTTAGGGGATTGAAGCTTCTGACATCAAGAGCTGCTCAATTCTCGCTCAATGGTGGGGCTGTTCTAATGGGTTCCCTAGTGGATACTTTCCGCGCCCTAATGTTTAATGCGAAACAAACTGCAGTCCCGAATGTTAAACATGTCCTCCTGTATAGGATCTCCCTCAGGGAACATTGAATGAGCGGTGATGCATGGGTGTATAATAAAAGGGAAGGATTAACAGGAATGTTGGTTCTTGGCAGCAGTTTATACTATGATAACTTATTGAGGATCGTAAGCGCACGCTTCCCGATGGATTCAGCTTTTTGCCTCGGAGGCACATGCAGCTGGAGACGCGATTTAGGGTTTAGGGTTTACCACGTAGGGCTTTGGATTTAGGGCTGCTAAGTTAAATCAGGTTTAGGGCTGAACCCAGGTGTCACCATGAAACCCTGAAAAATCTGACAACCCTACATACTAAACTTTCAATGTTGCACACGCGGACACCACCCAGCAAGACTTAGAGGCTAAGGGGGCTAAATAAGTGCTTGTAACTGGGGAATAGCCCTACATACAAGCGGGTGAAACCATGTAAATCCAGCAATTGGGGTTATGAGTAAGGCAAGCCCAGTTAAATGTAGATACAAAGTCTGATGAGTCTTCAAGTACACATCCTTGGCACCCTTGCAGGGTCTCGGGGAATTATCACCTACTTGTAACTCTGGAAGGAGCTTTCCAAAACTACCCCACGCGCGGAAGAGACCCTGTCTGGAACGTATCCCTTCAAGTGCTTCCTGAATCCATCTCGAGACAAGGTGTGGATCATGCGAAGCCTTGTTCGGCCCGGGTTAAGGGTTTAGTGTTTAGGATGTGCGAACGCAAAAAACTCCTTTGGAGTGGTTGCCAGCATGAGGGTTCAGGGTTTAGGGTTCAGTGTTTAGGGTTTCGGGTTTAGGGTGGTGATACAAGTAACCTGGCCTTCCAATTATTAAGGAATCCTCACGTCAGAAAGGCCTCCCTAAGGTCCCAAAAAGGCTACGGACCCCCTTTATGGGCTTAGGGTTGGTTTCGAGTCCGCTCAGGGCTTCCATACTCCGGCAAGCTTCGACTTGCCGCTTCCGTTCAGGCCTGCAGGAAGGGCTTTGTGGTTTCGAGATTTACTGCTTTCCGCTGAGAAATTCAAGGCAACAAGAACCCAAATATAATTGCTGATATAAAGCTAAGAGAATTATGAGTCCCCTAAATCCCCTGATACAGAAGTGATTGAATCGTGAGTGCCAAATATAATCGGGCTATAATTGCCCTGAACCTCCAAGTGGCCGAAATGATTAGACTATAGAATGTTCGCTTGAATGTATATGTGTATACATGTATATATATATACAGATATATATATATATACATATCTTTATACATGTTATAGATCTTGAACCCTAGCCCCCAAGGCCTCCACCCTCAGATCCTCAAATCCAAATCTGGCATTTTGGGAGATGTAGATACACATACACACTTCAACACATGTGTACAAGAACAAATGTGTGTATATTCATGCTGATCTCTCTCTACACAATAAATAAGGGGCCCAAATCCAGACCCCTAAATACTAACCAGAACTATTATAGGGACTCGGTTTTGGGCTTTTTGTTTTAGGCGTGAGCTTGAAGGACTTGGGGGTTCAGGGTTGAGGGTTTCGTGGCTGAGGGCTTTGGGTTTTAGGGTTTAGGTTCTAGGGCGTGGGAGCCCTCATGTGCAGTTCCATGTTTGGTGCACACGTCTTAAGACTTCTCAAGATTTTGCCTATCCTTCCAACAATACTCTGTGTTGCGGGGCGGTGTTTACGACCCTAATTTCAGTAAATACGCATTTGGGTTTACATAATGGGTTTACATGAGGATGACGGCTACTCAAGTTGGGAAGTCTACTTCAAGATGCATGGGGCTTAAGAATTACTTCCAACTGGCTTATGACCCTACTTACAATACAAGTTAATGTGTAAATACACTCATATATAGATGTCTCTCTATCCTTATAACCACTTTCACCTACTAAATATCCTCCGAACCTCCAAGTTCTCAAGAGTTGTGGGACTGAGCAAGTGGTGTGCAGGGCAGGTCTCAAGGCACTCCACACAGAAAAGGGCCTTGGTCCTCAAATAATCCTAAAAACCGAATAAGACATCGGACATCATCTTGTTTCCTACGTGCCTGTGCAACTTGGATCCACGACTCATTAGATGCAGCTGTCCACGAACCACTGACTTCGCTTGCAGTTTACGAAGTGTACTGCCGCCACATTTGAGAACCATGCCTCGTAGGATCATGAAAATGAGAATGGCGTTTGGGGCCGCGTAGATATCAATCATATTTACACAAGGCTCATATTTGGATAGTTGTCCTACTCACTTGGGCTTCTGCATTACCTAAACCTCACCCGCTGAAGTACACAAACCCCCTGATGTTTTACGCTTCGTACTTGTCCATACAGCTGGAAGTTCCGAAGTCCCAAACCCCAAACTCCAAACCTCAAACCCTAAACCCTGAACCCCAACCCTCAAACCCAAAATCAACCTGCTTCTAGGGGTCTGCCCACTAAACCTGATGAGTAGTGGTCTTTGGTGGCTGTAAGCTTACATTTCTTGTACACAGCACTCTTCGGGCTTAGGTTTAGGCTTTAGGGTTTAGGGTTTGGGCAAAGATACAGTCTGACTCCATAGCGGGGCTATGGCATCCCTGAACAAAATAAAGCTCTGGCGCAAGGTTTGGGGCCTGTGATGGCGTTGAACTGCCGATCAAACGGTCCAACGGTTACGCGGGTCGAGTAGGACTTGAAACCATCAATAATGACCTCTTCGATGTACATGATGCCTCAGCTGCTCTGGGCCACTAACCCTAAACCCTGAACCCTAAATCCTAAACCCTAAAACCCTAAACCCTAAATCCTTGTACAGTTGAAGTGGTTTATAGGAACCAAGCCGTTTTAGAAGCCTGAGTTTTTACCTGTGCTCTTCTGCTAAATAACCCCGAGCTGCACTTGGGAGACCCGGTTCTCAAGATTTCGACTTGCAAAGAAAATCAAGGGAACACTTCCTGGTTTTGTTTTATGGTGTAGGGCTTAGGGTTTAGGAAGTTTCCATGACTCTTAGGGGAGGGTCAGCTGCCAGCTTCTGCGAAAATGAGCTGGATATGGCCTAACCCACCGACGCCTCAGCATGCACCTAGTGCAAGGGCCTAAAAGATCAGCGAAACACGCAGTAAGTTCCCAAAACTGGGGGGATCCCAATACTATAATCCTTAGGGTTTAAGGTCTGGGGGGGTCCCAATCGAGACCCCAATATACTATAATCCTTATGAGGGATCCCTAACGAGGTACCCCTAATTTTGGGAAAGCCGCATGTTAAGGTGCATTTGACGCACCGTATACCATGTTTTTACGAGGAATCTAGAGGACCAGAATGTTGCCAATGATTTAGGCACCTGTATTACTGCAGCAAAGAGGGTTTAGAGCCTTGAACTCTGCCCTAAGGACAAGAACTCGCTCTCTACTGAGGGGGTGGGGCGCTTCTCAACATATACTCCCCCTTGAGTAGACAGAATATGGCTTTGGGTATATGATAATTAATGAGATCCCAATATACCCCACATTCTATCTATTCAAGGGGACTATAGTTCGCATTCTGCTGCGCATAGCATGCCCATCTCCACACGCACAGCATGTTATGAAGCAATAAGGGCGCCTTGCGCAGTTCTATGACGAAACGCATGCCCACACGAAAGGGCCCACCCTGCACACCTGATACCAAACCCTAAACTCTAGCCCTGAACTCTTAAACTCAAAAGTATACAAAATCCCCACTCGAAGGGTCACGGGGACTTAGGAAGTAAGCGAATGTTCAGGATACTTGGGGCCATTATGGCGTATAGAGATTATGGCTATACTTTTTAAGCTCCCCTGACCCTCAAAGTAACGTGGAACCTTGGATTGACGAGATGCCCAGGAATCGGAGGGGCAAAAATTCTGCGGTTCCGGACAATTCCCAGCTGTTGGCTACTTTGCTTCACGAGATCAACTGGACTCTCAAGCTACATGTCTAGGATGTTCCGTGTTAAGTCACATATCATTGCTGGCCTGGCTTGTTCACGCCCACGCTAGGCTTTAACGAAATCTTGGAAAGGACATGACTAACCGCTAATCTGCGAACGCTCGGAGGAAAGCGAAGGAGCGATTGATGAGGTTACTTGGAGGTCCATGGGACTGAGTAACTACTTATAACTGGGGTTATAACCCTACTTATAATTGGGGCAACTCCATTACGTGGGGATTATAAGTAGGGTTATAAGCCCAATTAGAAGTAGTTACTAAGTCCCATGGGCCTCCAAGTAGGGGTGGTCAAGGCGAATCTTTCAGGACCTAGGTAGGCCTGGTTTAGGGTTTTAGGGTTTAGGGTTTTAGGGTTTAGGGCTTAGAGTTTAGGGATTTAGGGATGAGGGTTTAGGGATTTCGGGATGAGGGTTTAGGGTTTAGGGTTTAGGGATAAGGGTTTAGGGTTTAGGAATGAGGTTTTAGGGTTTAGGGATAAGGGTTTAGGGTTTAGGAATGAGGTTTTAGGGTTTAGGAATGAGGTTTTAGGGTTTAGGGTTTAGGGGCTTAGGTTGATCTGTAATACTACTTACACGGAATCACAGGACCTTGGCTGGTTAACATCCAAACAGCAATTTGCAAAATCTCCTGGTATCTGCATGTCTCCGAACACTGGCATGTTCAACAAGGGGCGCTTCCGGGGAGCCCTAAACCCCCTAAAACCCCAAAACCCTAAACCCTAAATCCCTAAAAACCAAAAAGCTTAAACCCCAAACCATAGGGATGTTCAATAAGATTCACTCACTCTGGCTTCAGCTTGGGATAAATTGCAGCATGCTGAGTGTTTTTCCTGCATCCTAGCTGTGGGTTTAGGGTTCCTAGCCACCTGTTTATTGGTGGCTAATAGGGAACGGAGGAAATTATCCCCTGCCACCCCTTCTGCAATATAGGGTTTAGGATTTCGGATAGTTTCCACATCCCTTTCATTACTTTGTCCCCTCTAACATATAGCAAACATCAAGAAGTCTACAGGCACATGTAACCCTCATCGCATCGCATGGAAGGAAACTTACTCAACATTACGGCATGCTCCTCGCGAAAGCACCCAAAACAATGTACCCTCCTGCAAACTAACATCAAAGAGGGCCCTACAAAGACTACTGTCCTTGTAGACAAAAGGCTTGCGAGATTTCACGTTAATTCGGGGTGAATCCAGCAAATGTGGGGACCTAGTTTTTGGAACCCTCCCCCACATTATCCCTACATACCCCCCCGTAGGGGTACCCTTACTCAGTCTCCTCCTCCAACTCCCACAACACCAGAGGTGCACGGTTACAATAGGGGTTTCGGGTTCAGGGATTTAGGCTTTCAAGCCTAGGGAATAGGGTTTAGGGTGTCAGGTTTAGGGACCCTAAACCCTAAACCGAGGAATAGCTAGGGACGCGCACCAGGGACGGGTGATAATCTCGAGAGCCCTCCCTCGCCCACAAAACCCATCATCGTCTATTTGATGGGTCATGGGCCGCTTAGTAAGTATACCTATAACCCGAATGCGCCGCATCACACTCCAAAAATTACCGCTAAAAGCCCACTTACTACGTCCCCCTTACGCTCCAAGTATGCTCTACCTTAAAGGGCACCGTAGAGTCTGATATCTAAACCCTAAACTCTAAATCCTTAACCCCTAAACCTGGACTCTAAGCCCTCCAACCTAAACTCTAAGCCCTCAACCCCAAACTCTAAACACCGAGCTGTATTTGTTTGGCAGACTGGAAGTTCCAACCCTAAACCGCAAACCTCGAACCTTTGAAGCTACATCCGAAACGCCAAGTTCGAAAACTACCAAGGCCCACATCTTGCCCATAAAGACCTGGTGAAGTTCCTGTAATGCCAAAAGATGCCAAAACCAATGCTGAAGCAAACTCGTCGGACCTGAACCACGACCCTAGACCCCTTGCCCACCTCCAATGCATGAGCATCCCTAAATCCAAAGCCCGAGCTCCAAAGCCCTACCTCCTCGTTACCCCAAACCCTGTAGACCTTAACCACTTATGGTCTCAAGGTCTCGGGGCTTGGGGCTGAGGGGCTTAGGATTTTGCCGTATGGCGCTTAGGCGTCTGGGCTTTAGGAGTACAAGGGCTTTGGTGGCTTCTGGGGTACAGGGGTTAGAGCTACAGTTTGGAGATTAGGGTTGGAGGTTTAGGGTTTCACGGGTTGAGATGTTCAGGGTAATCCCAACATCAGAAACGCACCCTAAACCTCCTGGAACCTAAACCCTAAATCGTAAATCCTAAATCTTAAGCCCTAAATCCTAAACCCTGAAACCTAAGCCCTAAACCCTCGCGGCAGTCCATGCTGAGGCCAATGCCTTTCCGGACTGGACTGCCCGGACATACTCCTGGATGCGGCGAGACAGGCCTGGGCCACCAAAAGAAGTGTTTAGGGTAGTGCGAAGAAGGGGTTAGGATTTTAAGGGTTCAGGGTCTAAAGAGTTTAGAATTTCAAGGGTTTAGTTTTGAGGGTTTAGGGGTTAAAGAGGGTCTAGGGTTTAAAGGGCTAGGGTTTAGGGTTTAGGAGGTTACTGGGACAATATTGGAGGCCATAAGGCAATGCAATTTGACAGATTCATATTGGGGCCGTGCGTCTTTCTTGTCTTAGGTTTATGCTTATCTATAGGGTTCTATAATGGGGGCATATGGAGCCATAAGGATTCTATAGGGATTCTAGAAAGGCATGTTATGATCTAGGACGTCAGAGTCTTCGAGGTTTAGGGCTTAAGATCTGAAAGAAGCTCTAACACCCATCCACGTGGTTTGCCGTATCCTAAACCACCCTAAACCCTAAACCACCGTCCCCAGACAATCTTGGATGCAACCCCTAGCTAGCCCGGAGCGCTTGCTCTCATGCAAAGTCCAAAAAGCCTTCCCCGTGCATTCAGATTTAGGGTTTAGGGGTACCCTCCAGTAGGACAGATGCCTCAACTCAACATAGCAGTACAGCAATTGTCAAAACTCCGAGCCAAAAGGCCTGGTCCCTGTGTAATTCCCACATCATCCATGTTGGCCCTATACTCAACAGGTCCAAAGTATCTAGATGGGTCGGAGCATGATGTCTTTAGTAGCAACTTCTGTTACGGTTTGGGTAAGTAGTCCTTATATGGGTACTTTGGACCTTTGGGGAATATTCAAGCCGCCCCAAAACAAGGCCCAGGTCACCTTCCCGCGTGCTGCCTATAACTTACCTTGAAAGTATAGAGGTCTCACGGGAGCCGTCGCGCCGGGAGTCTACTGTGGGAGCCTTTAGAATTCTGAATAGCGGCAATGACTTATGCTCATATCTTACCGCAATGGCTGCAGCAAAATCAATTGCAGAAGCTCTAGAAGTCAGTCAGCAGTTCCCAAAGGAATAAACCCTAAATGAGAAAAAGAGCCTTCCCAAAACCTCATACCTAAACCTCAAACTCTCAAGCATAAGCCCGGGAGTACTTGGGGGATCAGGGAACTTAGTATGTACATTCATAATAAGGAGAAGTGGGGTGATTATCTGGCTTATCAGAGCTACAAGCATACTTTCTCATCCCTTCATACGAACATTAAACCCCCCCGGTATGAAATTGGTCCCCCAATGTGTAAAATCTTGTATGGAGAATGCTTAACTTTCGGGTTGGGGGGCGCGTAAGATTAGCATGAGGGCATTAAGTCTCCCTGAGCCTCCCCTAAACCCTAAACCCTAAACCCTAAAACCTAAACCCTAAACCCTAAGACCTAAACCCTAAACCCTAAACCCTAAACCCTAGGACCTAAACCCTAAACCCTAAGTCTCCCTGACCCTCCAAGCATGCCAGGGGCCCAGCCAAGTAGTTCCTTGAGGCCTCCTTGGAGGCCATCCAATGAGGCCATGTCCTTCTCAAAGGGTTTTAGGGATTTAGGGGTTTAGGCTTTGGGGATTTAGGGTTTAGGGATTTGGGGTTTAGGGTTTAGGGTTTCAGGGTTTGGGCATTCGGGTTTAGGGATTAGGGTCGGGGGTTTAGGGATAGTAGGGTTGAAGGTTTCAGGTTTAGGGTCTGGGCTGCGAAGTTTTCGGGTTCAAGCATTACGGCTTAGGGTTTTAACCCCTCGGTCTATGGCTTTGGGCTTTTGATTTGGGGTGGGGGGCCCTGTCCTTCTTGACTTCGCGCCTCGTTAATCAGGGGTAAGGGGCTTTTCACCTCAACCCGTTATCCTAAACCCTAAATAGTAGTTTCCATTTTCTTTTCCATTATCCCTACAGAACCCCAACAATATACCCTAAACCCTAAACCCCAAACCTCATGTCGAAAACCCCCAACCCACATCCGGAAACCTAAAACGCCCTACATTCCCCTATGGGAAGCCCTCAACGCCGCAGTGTAGAAGTCTGATTCCTGGTGGTCTGCATAGAGCCCTACTTAAACCTACACAAACACCTGTTCCACTAATAACAGCCTCTACATTCTATCCCTGCAAGGTTCGATATAAAACCAGTTTCCATGTCATTGGCCTTCTGACTTTCCAGTCGACCCTCCAACATAAGGGATCCCTGAACTCCAAATTCCCCACATCTCCGCCCTTAGTTCACTGGTTCTTAATCAGGACATAGAGGAATGGAATCCCCAGAAAACCCCTAAATAATATGGTCCCATATTCCCTACTAACCACATATAAGTTAGGGCGCCGCCCTAAACCCTAAACCCTGAACCCTGAACCCTAAACCCTGAACCCTAAACCCTGAACCCTGAACCATCAACCCT
>CAJNIZ010007435.1:70601-86439 GCA_905231905.1 Symbiodinium pilosum
TTTTGGTTTAGGGTTTAGGGTTTAGGGTTTAGGTTAAACCCAGTAAGATAGGGATAATGGAAAAGAAAATGGAAACTACTATATTATAATAGGGTCTATATTGGGGTTATATTGGGGTTATATTAAGTAATGGCTTTTTTGGTGGTTGAACCTAGTAAGATAATATTCTTTATATAAGATATTATACCCCAAAAGGAGGATATAACCTTACTCTATATGTGTTATAGTCTAAACTCCTAGTATCCCCCTTAATAACCCCCATAGTAGTACCCTATATAATCCCCTGTATAGCCCCCTTTAAGGAGTTTAGACTATAGCTCATATTAGGTACCATAGTATCCCCAAATGAAATGCTACTCAAATAACCCCTATATAATCCCAGCTTCCATTTCATTTTCCATTTTCTTTTCCATTTGATTCTCCATTATTGGGGCTATATTATCCTAATGTATCCCCAAATGAAATACCTAAACCCTAAACCCTAAACCCATAGTATCCCCAAATGAAATGCTACTCACATGACTTACTTGGGCTTGCGAGGTGCATGGGTTCAGGGGTTGAGGTTTTAGGGGTTTAGGGTTTAGGGTTTAGGGTTTAGGGTTCAGGGGTTCAGGGGTTCAGCGTTTTAGGGTTTAGGGTTTAGGGTTAAGCGATTTAGGGTTTAGGGTTTAGGGGGAAAGCTTCTCAAGATGATGGTTTAGGTCTTAGGGTTTGAGGCTTCGTGCTCAAGGTTCAAGGTACAGGGTTTGTGGTTTAGGGTCCAAGGTTTTCTCAGACGGGGTAGCCCGCAGGTGCCCTAGGCATATGTGGCGAACTCTTGGGGGTCCTCCAGCAGGTTCGGAAGGGACAAGTTTGGAAAACTTTTATGTGAGCTTTTCCAACCAGAGGTCTTCATTATCACCTAACATGCTAACCCTCGTTATTGAATGACGCAACTTAGCAAGCTCCCACGCCTCATCAGCATGGTTTGGTTTCATGTCCCTTCACAGAATATACTACCCCTTCAGTAGATAGAATACGGGGTGTACGGTGAGCTTATTTTAACATATCCAAAGCCATATTCTATCTACGTAAGGGGACTTTTTCTCATAGCAGCACTCGAGTCTATGCCTTTGGTGCCCTCGCCAGATCATGAACCTGAAATCAAGTCCAACTTCTATGCGACATGATGAATACAAGATGGTTGCAGGGGGCGTAATGTCAGGGCTTAGGGTGTAGTGCTTGGGTCCTGCCCCCACCCATTGGCCATACTTGGTAAGTAGGTGTCACATTACGGTCTCTATATAGCTATAAAATAGATATTCTCCAACTGCTACTGAGTTGGCGCAGTAGCCAACGTAGTGGTGTCATGGCTGCCGCGTTTACTGTTTCATTCGCTTCCGGAGGGGTCTAGTCCAGAAGTACTCGCGCCCGTCAAGAAATTGACAGGAGGGATCCTGGACCGCCTGTGAGTATGGAAAAGAAAATGGAAACTACTAGATTACAATAGGGTACATATTAAAATTGATGCGGGGGTTATACAGGGATAATGAAAAGAAAACGGAAACTAGTAGGTTATAATAGGGTATATACTGAGGTTATAGTTGGGAATATGTTCCCTCAGTGAATGGTCCCCATCTAATTAACAGAGATGGGGCGTTATTAGACGACATATTCGGGAATACACTGAACCACCACAGGGAGCCCCTAAACCCTAAACCCTAAACCTTAAGCCCTAAACCCTAAGCCCTAAGCCCTAAACCCTAAACCCTAAACCCTAAACCCTAAACCCTAAACTCTAAACTCTAAACCCTACATGCGCACCCGTAGTGAGTAATGGTCCCTTGGCAACCCTAATATAAACAGTAGGCCATGTGGGTCTCTCAAGGAGGAATCTAGATTTGCTGCTATCCTCACGTAGACAGAATAAATACACGAGCTCTGACAAAGGTGGCAAACGGGGGCCTGAAAACCTTCATGGGTTTTGGGATACAGTATACTATTGCCCTTACAGGGAAGATCAAGGGATAATGTTGGCATTTATTCCGGCTTGTACATGTATTTCGTAAAGATTTGCGGCCACGAAGTATCGGCCTCGAGTTTGACGATCGCATCCTTGTATATGTTTGGGGTTTAGGGTAATTTGCGCAAACGCCTTCACAAAAAGAGAACCTTATTTATGAAATCTTGCTGAACGCCCTTTCGGAACTGTGGAATCCCAAGCCATCAGTCACCACATCCAAGCATATGATCCCATCTATATTCCTCAACAATCTCTCTCACATAGGGCCCCATCAATTTGGAGGACAACTGATTGCACAGGCCAAGGAGCAAACGCCCTTTTCTGCACGTCTTACAGGCTACGGCCGACTATTTGCAGTTCCCTTGAGCCTGAAAATTCAAGCAATAGTTCCGCTGGCATGGTTTAGGGCTCCAACGACTGCTCATGTTGTTTTAGCCGCAGTAAAAACCATGCAGCATCTTCAACAAAGCTCTATCCCTACATACCCATTTGAAAGGGACCTAGAGTTTCCATTTCATTTTCCATCTGATTCTCCATCATTGTTCGATTATCCCTGTATAACCCGTATAACACCTATGTATTTTGACTTGCAGTGCAGATCCTCACAACCCTGCAAGCCTTCCCATTGAGGGTTCAAGGTCTAGAATCTTCATAGTGACTCTGTGGGGATCATGTGGGAATATTCTAGACGTCGTACACACCCCCCTCAGCCAATACCCTAAACCCTAAGCCCTACACCGTAACCCTAAATCCTAGTAGCATCAGGGTTTCGGGTAGGCCCCTTGGAATTCCTTAAGTAGTAAGATAGGTAAAGCTAGTAGGGGCTCCTCCTCATCCTGCGCTTCCATCCTCCACCCAGAGATATAGTTCAGGTTTAGGGATTAAAGGTTTAGGGTTTAGGGTCTGGGGTTCTGGAGCAATGCAATTCCCAAGGATTCAGGGGACGAAAGGTGGCACAAGATTTCCTCCACCAACACTAAACCCTAAAGCCTAAAGCGCAAAGCCTAGACTCTAAACCCGCAACCCTACACACACTCTAAAACAGAAACCCCTAGTCGATAAACCGTGATCTGTGTCTCTAATCCCTAAATTCAAACCCCAAACCCTAAAACCCTAGGCCCCAAACCCTAATCCTTAATCCCTACGCCCTAAACCCTTAAACCTTAAACCCTAAACCCTAAACCCCAAACCCTAAACCCTAAACCCTAAACCTTTTCCTCAGGTCACGCGGACACTCTGAAGGCCGCCATAGTCGTCAAAGGCCTCGCCTAAGGGAGCCCAGGCGACCTCCAAGGAAAAAGGTGGAAAAAGTGGTTTCTTGGGTTTAGGGTTGTTGGGGTTTGGGGTTTAGGGTTGTTGGGGTTTATGGGTTAGGGTTGTTGGGGTTTATGGCTTAGGGTTGTTGGGGTTCAAGGGTTGTTGGGGTTTAGGGTTGTTGGATTGTTGTTTTTCGGGGCAACATGTTGGGTTGGGGGTTCTGAAATTTCAGGGTTTAGGGCCCGTAGCTTTGGGTTACGGGGTCAGAAATTCGTAGTTTCCGTCCGTAAAACACTGATGCTCAATGCGTGGCTGGTGCAGGACTTGGTGTTTAGGGCTTGGGGTTGAGGATAAGATGAATGTATGCCGTAAAGATAGAAGATCGGGAGCAAGGACGTGGGGGTTGCAGGACTATGTAGGCAATTACCGTATGTGGTCTATACAGGTATCCTCGAGGCGTATATTCTCAGTTGGATCACCAAGTTTGCTCGGGACATCATTATAATAAACTACTGCTTCTCCTAGGGTTGATTACCAGCACTAGACTACATGATGCTTGAGGGATCTCAAGTATGTCTCCACCAAATCATCTGCTGCAGAATACTTGGCTTTATCTCGGTCTGGCCAAAAAAAGTCTGCGTGCAATGGTAGTTGCCCCACAGCGCGAAGACATATTATGCAACCCTGAACCAAATTCCGTTGTGAGCAAAACCTCTATCTGCAATGAAGCGGCATTTGGTAGTCTTTGCAAACCTTGGTGGGGGTTCCATGTGAGGTTTGCGGAGGGAAGCTGTGAAAATCCTTAACCCTGAACCCTTTGCCCTGAAACCTGAACCCTGCCAAAAGCCTAGGCCCTGAAGCCAAACCCGAAACCGCCCACCCTGAACCTGAAGTCGTAGACCTAAACCCTAAACCCTAAACCCTAGACCCTAAACCCTAAACTCTAAACCCTAGACCCTAAACCCTAGACCCTCAACCCTCAACCCTAAAAGGCCTGCTGTGCCATGAAGTACTCCGATTGGATCTGCACCAGTGCAGCCCAGGGGTTCTTGATGCAGTCGATGCCTGGCTTTCGGGGCTGAAAGGTCTAGGGTTAAAGGTTAGAATGTAGGGCTTAAAGGCTTTAACGCGCTTGACAATTGCTGAGCAAAGATTTATGTAGTGCGGCTTAGGCTCCATCAATCCAGATATGTAAAAGACATAGCATGACGTCTCACATGTGATGTGTACTGAGGATTTGTGCCTGTGGCTTCCACGCACAAATTAGGTCTTAGCGTCTTCAACTGTGCGCTTGCGCTCGCTGGGTCGTGGTCGGAGCTTGGGCTCTCGTGAACAATGCTTTTGGTCTCAGGAGTCTGTGGTTCTCCGCACTTTGTGTAGGGGGTGCCGCCTCTGCAGCGGCCGCGACAACACTGTGTTAATAGTGTGCACGAGTAGGTCAGCGAGACCGCCGTGGCTCAGAGGTGAAACGGTGTTCAAAGTTCTTGTCCAATTTTCGGATTCTGGGTGAGCAATAATCGTTCATCAGTGTTTAGGGTTGGGGTTAACGGTTTAGGGGGAGCATAGAGGGAGCTTTACAAATTTGACAAAGGCTTGTTCATGAGTAGTAGCGTCCCTTTCTACGAGTAGCGAGGCCAGTTTCTACTCCTTGTTCCAGAGGCACACAACACCATAACCTAAACCCTAAACCCCATGCTTGAAAACCCCTGAACGGTAATCTTGAACCCTTGAGTCCCCAAACCGAAGGACTAGGAGTAGCAGCAGGAAAAAGTGCGAAACCTACTGATACGTATAATTCTGGCTCGATCTTGTAATTCCCCCAAATCCCCTAAGAAGAAGCCTAAACCTTAGACTCTAAATCGTGTGAATAGCTTAGAAGTAGCCTGCCCCTCCAGTGAGGAGCCACAGAGCTAAACCTTACACCCTAAACCCTAAACCTTAATGAGGAAGAGAACGTGTCTCATGGTCAAGGACGGCGGGTAGTTACTAGGTGGGTGGGTCTTTATAAAAGGATATATGGGGTGATCGAAGGGTGTGGATTTATCAGGATGTATAGGCTTAATTAGGGTTTAGGGTTTAGGGTTTCACATGGGTATTTACCAGGTGGAGACCGCCATAGAAAACTCATGCAAGGCTAGTACAAGGCTCCCATAAAAAGTCAGAGGGCCACATGAGCTCCATCTAGGCCTCCGTCAACGCTACCCGCCTGATTTCTAGCCATCTGGGGAGCTCCTTGACTTCGGTGTTCCCACATTCTCCTACTGCTTGCCCTTCCCTCAAACCCTTCGGTCAAAGAATTAAAGGGTGGGGGTGTAGCCTAAACTCTAAACCCTAAAGGATTCTGGCACCCTAATGTAGGTAAGGATTCTGGCCCCATGAGACCTAAACGCTAGGGTTTTTGGGTTTGAACCCGTCAACCCCAAGCTCTGAAACACTTGAATGCCTCAACCTTTGAACTTTCTGAACGCATAGAGCTATAGTCTAAACTCCTTAAAAAGGGGGTTATATAGAAGATAATATAGGGGACTACCATAGGGGTTGTTAAGGGGGATACTAGGCGTTTAGACAATGGCTCATAAATCAAGCCCAAACCTTGTTCCGAGTCTAGAGGTTCTAGACCCCCGCACCTATTCTCTCCAAGTCTCCGTGGTCCGGAACCCTAAACCCCAAACACCAAAACCCTGAACCGTAAATCGTTAACTCTACCATAAGCTATACATCCTGGTGTATCCGTATATACGCAGTATCCCGCTGAATAACCCCCATGTCTCACATGATTAATGGACACGGGTTCCTCTGAGGGAATATATCAGGCTTATACTAAGGGGTATACTAAACGGCCAAAGGGACGCCTGTGTCCACCCTTAGCAGGTGACATCTGCTCATATAGCCCATCTCCCCCCCTTTTAACCCCCATGTCCCCATTAAAGGGAACCTCCCTACACCCCAAACCCTAAACCCAAGCCCTAAGCCCCTACCATCCTAAAACCTAAACCCTAAACTCTAATCCCCAAACCCTAAACCCTAAATCCTAATCCCTGATCCCTAAACCCTAAACTCTATATTCTGTGGAAGAACCTTCCTCCTTCGCGTCAGCCAAGTCCCAGGCTCGTAGCTTTCAGCTGCGTGAGCTGCAGGAAAACCTGCTCGTCAGGCTCGGAAGCCTGGAGTGTAGGGGTTTTTTTTTGGAGTGTAGGGTTAAGGGTTTAGGGTTTAGGGTTTAGGGTTTAAGGTTTAGGGTTAAGAGTTTAAGGTGTGGGGTTTAGGGTTTAGGGTTTGGGGTTTAGGGCTTAGGGTTTAGGGCTTAGGGCTTAGGGCTTGGGGTTTAGGATTTGGGGTTCAACGGAAGAACTCTTGGTGCTACACATCCTGAAGTGGAGATCCGCCCCCAAAATGATTTGAGCCTCAAGACGGCCCGTTGGCGACCAATATGTTGAACACCTACCACATGTAAACCTATCATTGGGCTCCACGATAACACTCAAAAAGCCCTACCAGGGAGTACGCATTTGTGACTTGGGTGCGAGAAAAGTGGTGGCAAATAGGGGTGCGGGAAGAATGTGATGAGCAGGTGCTGCGAATCTACAACTAGTACTGACAGCATATGGTGATGATATAAGTTATATAGGGGTTATCTAGGTACTACACACACGATAATAGGGTTGGTGTACTGTTGAGGCGAGTGGACGATGTCAGGACCTTTGTAATTGAAATAGGTGATCGCGAGCGGAACCAAAAAACTCACGAATGAAATTAAGGAGCAGACCCTAAACCTAAAACCCTAAACCCTAAAGCACTGCACTGCTGACTAACTGTCAATCTGGCGGGAACTGGGAACTACAGGGACTTTTCCGGCGAGCATCACAAGCATGATGTGTGTGCATGCTGGGACTATATCTGCGGCAAGATGTAGCTATGACTAAGTTCATGGCCGCTTCAGAATCGAACGTGCGGTTGCGCTGCCCACCCTGGCTAGAAAGTGGCCAACATCGTGCTCCAGCAGCTGTCGAACGATGTCCTGGTGGCCTTCTTGCCGAGCAATGAGGAACGGAGTTCCTGCATCATGGGTGGCCTTGTCCTTGTCAGCATCGGCCTCCAGCAAAAGGCGCACGATGTCCTTGTGGCCTTCTTGCGAAGCTATGTACAGCGGAGTTGCACCTTCATCGCCGAGCTTGTTCTTGTCAGCATTGGCCTCTAGCAACAGGCGAACGACTTCCAAGTGGCCTTCTTGCGAAGCTATCCATAGCGGAGGTGCGTTATCACAGTGGGCTGTATCCTTGTCAGCGTTGGCCTCCAGCAACAGGCGAACAACTTCCAAGTAGCCGTTCGCTGAAGCGATGAACATGGGAGTTGTGCGGTGGCTGTCGATCTTATCCTTGTCCGCGTTGGCCTCTAGCAGCAGACGGACAGCCCCAATACTGTTGCACTCGCATGCCATATGAGCTATAGTCTAAACTCCTAGTATCCCCCTTAATAACCCCTATAGTAATCCCCTATATAACCACCCTTTAAGGAGTTTAGATTATGGCTCATATGCAGAGCAGGCAAAGAAGCTCCTCCAAGGTCCAAATATTCTAAGTCCGGGTCTTGTGGCCTTTGCAGAAGTTGCTCCATCGCAGGGATATTGTTGTCCCTGGCAGTCTGCTGGAGTTGCTTGATTTGGTCCAAGGAACTGGCTTCAAAGGCCTGCAGTATGAGCTGGACATCCATTGGGCTCTCCAGCACAGCATCGTCCGACAACATCTGGCCATCTGGAAGCACTAGCCGCTGCTTGAAGCGTGGCTGCCCTACGAGGCGCTGCAATTGACGCTTGATGGCAAGTACATGGATTGGCTTCCCGTCTGGGACTGTTTCCACGCAGTCCGTGAATGAGATTGTAAGGGCTGCTTCGCCAGAGGCCTTGAACACTCGCAACATGCAGCGTTGGTTGCAAGGTAACTCACTGGGAGAGAGTAGGGAAAAAGGAAATGTGCCATAAAGTTGTACAGAGAGATGCTCTTCCCTTATTCCCTACTAACCACCAGTAAGGATAGAAAGGGTGGGACCATGACCAGCACTTGCGACAATGGCTGCAGCTTGAGACAACTCGTGTCAGACGGTCAGACGCATCCGGGCGTCACTGATACTTATGCCACACGCCAGTAACTAAACCCTAACCCGCTCATCATCAAGTTCGAGGGTACGGCATCACGCATATGTCTGCAAGATTAATCGATAGATGCAGGGGCTTGCGTGACCAGAACGGAGTTTGGGGCCTGTTTGATGTCACAGTTGCATGAGGACTTCGACGTGGAAATTCAAGCTTCTACAGCACGTCGACTTACATGTCCTGTGCCCGGGCCCAGCCGATACACGAGGATATGTTTGCAGCTGTCAAGGCTACAAACCCTAAACCCCAAACTTTACCCGGACCCTGAACAGCGAGCTGTGCACTACATGGGGGCTTTCCCAGACCAGGAGTGCACCGTTTTCGGGGTCCTTGAGTCCTTATAATAAGGATTATGCTACAATGGCGGGTTCTATACGGGTCCCCTAATTTTGGAAACCATCACATGTTGACCTATCATTGCGCTGCACGAGAAGGTTTAGGGTTTAGGAGAAAGATCCATTCCAGCAGGCAGGCTGAAGTGCTATGAATTTGATATGTGGGAGTTGTAAAAGGTTTGGGTTTAGGGTTTAGGGTTTAGGGTCTAGGGGCTTGTGCATATCATTTTGCAAGGAGGCAACAATACAGTGGACCTTTAGTCCAACTTCCAGGGGGGTGTCAGGAGCGGCTGGCATCTATGCAGATCTGCATGTCCGAAGGCTGTAATCCAATGCGATCGAGGCGTCTAGAGATCGTGAGTCTCAAGGTCTTATTTCCCGACAAAGCCTCCACTTAACACC
Source organism: Symbiodinium pilosum (assembly GCA_905231905.1). Taxonomy (NCBI): domain Eukaryota; class Dinophyceae; order Suessiales; family Symbiodiniaceae; genus Symbiodinium; species Symbiodinium pilosum. The sequence continues at coordinate 79,747 of CAJNIZ010007435.1, forward strand.
ATACCTTTCAGGATCAGCAGGCGTATGCACCAGACAGGACATGTAACCCTGCTGCTAAACCGACGCGGCATGTTCACAGCAGAAGGAAATGGTTTGGGGCTTTACAGCTTAGGCTTCTGGGCTTAGGATGGTAGGATGACGAACCAGGCTGGAAGTAGTCTGACAGACAGCCAGCCCTTGGGACCCAGTACGAACTCAGCCAGATGGCTGAAGGTTTACTTGAAGGTCCATTGTACTTATAACCTACTTAGTAACTGTAGTTATAACCTGAATATAAGTCCCATAACTACAGTTACCCTAGATATACTTGGGTTATAACTACAGTTACTAAGTAGGTTATAAGTCCCATGGACCTCCAAGTAGAGTCAAGGTAAAGCCTAACCAAGGCCAGTGACGACCGTTCGATACCACGCAACCAAGCAGCCTCCTGTAGGGGCTTGAAAGCTTTAACCGTATGTTCACGACTATCTTGGGGTGCATTCTACTGTGATTGCGTAAGGGCTATCCGGGTGTGATTATTCAAGTTTTACACTCCCAGCTTTCCTACCAGAACAATTGCTGTAAGCCTTCTGAGCTGTGACAAAAGGGAGCAATGAATGCTAGGCTAAGCCCCCTGAAGCTCCAAACCTACCTCCACCTACCCTGAACCGTAAACCAAAACCCCCAAACACCATCCCCAATCCCTAAACCCAGTGTTTAGGGTTTAGAGCTCAGGGCTTATTATCCCAATCCGTCCCTAAGCCCTAAACCAATCCATAAACCTCAATCCCCAAACTCCAGTCACTGTGCAACCCTCTGCAAAACTGAGCTTTGGACCCGCTGCATGTCATCCTTCAATCGTGCCTGCGCGGAAACCCGACGTAGCAGTTAGGGCCAGCGGTTTAGGATTTAAGGTTTGTTGGCATTTAGAGATTCGGGTCTCAGGGTTGAGAACAGGCTTTAAGGGTTTAGGGTTGAAGGTTGGCCATTTAAGGTTTTGGGGTTCAGGGTTTAGAAAATGCCCAAAACGCCAGAGCTCATTGTAGACTTCGAGAATAGCTTAAATGACTCCTCGGAAGCACACTATACTTTCCCGGAACCAGACGCTACTGTGATTCCCTCTCACCACTTCAACGCCCTGCATCAAGCTGGCAAAAACCTGAGCATTTGTGAAAAGGGTGTAGGGTTCCCGTCAGCCCTTGCATGAGGGACGCACTGAAAGGCACAGTAGTAAAGGGGAAGCCAAGATGGTCCTCCTGGCGGCCACCACTTTCCTGGGTTGCTGCTAAGGAACTTAATTAAGTTACCATAATGGGTATATATAGTAAATACTCGGGTTTCCCCAATATAGTAACTTAATTTAAGTTCCCCAACAGCAACCCAGTTTCATTAGATGCGCCTCCAACAGATGAAGGGTCTCACAGGGAGTACACAATATTGGGAGGTGCGGGGTGGGGTGTTTAATGTTGTGGGGGGATTAAAAGCCCCTCAATCCGAAGTCCCTCAAACCCTGAATCCCCACACTTTACGGGCTAAGACCTTGAGAATATAGGCTTCTACCTTCATCCGCTCCCCGACCTGACAATAAGTGTTTCCCCGTACACGCTAAGACCTATGCCTCTAAACCCTGAACCCTAAACCTCCAAACCCTAAACCCTACAGTCTACAATCTAAACCCTAACCCCACTTCACTTCGCCGCCATCGGCCTCAGCTTCCTCCAGCGGTCCGCCGAGGCCACTGGCAAAGAATTTGGAGGTTTAGGGTTTAGGGTCTTAGGGGTTGATGGTTTGGGGGTTCAGGGTTTGGGGTTTGTAGGGTTTAAGGCTTCCAGAGGTTTTGAGAGAAAGGGCTCTAGGGATTAAGGGGTTGAGGATTTAGGGTTTAGAGTTCGGGGTTTAGGGGTTTAGGGGCTCAGGGTCGTGAGGTTATGGGTACTGGTTTAGGTGCTTAGGGTTTAGGTTTAGAGGTTAGAATCAAGCTTCTTGGATTTAGGAGTTCAGGGTTGGGGGCTTCAAGGATTTAAGTTTTAGACTTAAGGGGTTAGGGATAGGGATTGCCAGGCTAAACGGTTGAGGGGCCTTGGGGTTTAGGGTTTGAGGTTTGGGGCTTTAGCCTTTAGGGATTAGGGATTAGGGGTAGGTTTCGGATTGCAGTCATCTGTAGTTCTATTGTGTTTGAGTATGCTTCAAACTTAAAACTGATCGTCGTCGGGATTCGAGGAATCAAGATTTGGGGACTGGGGCTTAAACTTTCGGACAGAGCGTTGTGGTCATGACTTCCCTTGTGGCTAGCAAATTGAAACCCTAAACCCGAAAGGTTCAGGGTTGGTAGGGAAGCCAGGAATCTATTGCTCTTGTAGGCCACAGCAGTCCCCCCCCCTTCGATTAACAGGGTTGGTGGGGGTTCAATATGAGGAAAAAGGGATGAGTCCCCAAAAATTGTAAAAGTCCATACAACCCAGGCAAGTCGAGGGTTCAGTTAGTTTACGGTTCAGCGATTAGGCTTGACAGTTTAGGGCACTGACCCCAGTAAGGAGTTCTGAGAGTGCGGCCTCAGCGACCGCAATCCAGTTTCCGACACCTGCAAATGGTCCCTAAACCCTAAACCCTAGACCCTAGATTCGGGGATAGGATTCAGGATGAAGGCTTTGAGATTTGGGGAGAGTCTCTTGGAGATGTAGGGCTTTGTCAACACATTGGTCTGCAAAATCCCTTCTCCCCCCCACCCCTTTCTTGTAACAGCAATATCCCGAATCGATGCTGGTACTGCTTGCTGCCGGCAATTGGGGTTCTTTATCTAGTTTACCAGTGTAGCAACTACCATACCCCCGGTATGTCTTCGTCTCATGCTTAGGAGGAGTGCAACAGAAAATCATGTATAGTCCCCCTTAAGTAGAACATGGGGTATCTGGGGATCTTATTATAATATGCCCGAAGCCACATTCTATCTACTTTAGGGGGACTATAGGGTTTGGGGTCTGCGCTTTCGGGGTGGTGTCTATGGGCACCTGAATTTTGGTGACTTGCAGGTATCCTGGGGACCTTGGTTCTGACAAACGCCCAAGTGCCTGACGGAATCGTTGTTGTCATTGTTTAGGGTTTAAGGTTTAGGGTTTAGGACTTAGAGCACATGGCATTTCTTGTGCAGCGGATGCATCAGGCAGACAAACTCATCGGTGCTTCCAGGAGCAGGGTCTAAACCCTGAACCCTAAACCCGACTGATGACTCTGCTGGAAGCAATTGCTGGTTTCTTGATTGATGTCAGATTTGGGGGCTTCCCAAAATTATGGGTACTTTTTTGGGGATCCTTATAATAAGGATTATGATATTTGGGGTCTATATTGGCGTCCCCCTATCTAAGGAAACTACCGTTTAGGGTTTTTGGGTTTAGCATAGAGGCATCAGTTGCTGGTTGTTTGATTCATGGTGGAGGCTCAAACTTTCCACGTTACATTCCTTATTCGGTTCAACATACGAAAGTTAAGAATTATCTTCAAAACTGGTCCAGATTAGAGTGAGCACAATGTGCTAGCTACTGCGTGCAGGAGGACTTCTACCGCCGGTCTAGGGCGAGGATTGTGCAGTTTTCTGGTGACTCGGCGTTCAGGCTTTAGGGGACATGTTAATCTGTGTGTAACCCTGCCCCTAAACCCTAAACCCTAAGCCCTAAACCCTAAACCCTAAACCCTAAACCCTAACCCCTAAACCCTAAACCCTAAACCCCAGAACCAGTCTCTCACATCAGAGGATGTTGGCCAAGTTCTCTGCGTTCCACCAAGGCTTAATGTTGGATACTTCAAGCTCTGTTTCTTGTTTCTTAGGCTCAAGGAGAGGGATCACAGGGGCACATGGGGGTCCACACAAACCCTAGTGCGAGGAATGGAGATTTCAATCACCTTCTGGGAGTCTGCATGAAGAATTCTACATAGGCCGTACACTAAAGCCTAAACCCTACACCCCAGGGGGCTCAAGAATTCGGAGCATGGAGCCCCTCTCTCGAGGCAGTTAAATTTACCTGCTTCCGGTATGCAAAGATGAAATGACATGTGCAATTTACTCCACATGACTTAGTCTGTAAGATGCGCTACCAGAGCCTCTGGGTCCTCCATTGGGTTTCAAGCTTAGAGCTGAGGTCGTGCGCGTGCTTGAAAACAACTTTCGAATGCAGGCATTCAGGCGACGTTAATTTTAGAGTTTTTGCAGTGGATGCAATTACAAACGAAAAATAAACCAGTTGATCATTTCTGACGATCTGGCGCTTGTGCTAAGCACCACCCTGAACACTGAGACCTGCCTTTTTCTGTGAGGCGGCACAAGAAAGGACTTCGGACAAGCGCCGAATCTTTATCGCTCGCTCTTCCGCCTTGCTTGAAGCTCTACTTACTTGAGGGGTTAATAGCAAATAAGGGACCATGGTGTTTGGGGTCTAGTAGGGAATAAAGGAACATATTATTTAGAGTCTATAGACAATTATGGGGGGATTATATTCCCCATATCTTGGCCCTCGTTACCCGAAGAAAAAGAAACGATGCCTCTACACAAAAATTAGGAGTCCCTAACATTGATCCAGGCATTTCCATAAAAAACACCAGGGAATGAGGAAACACATTATTTGTTTAGGGGTTATAGAGCGACTATTTTCCCCATATTCCCTAAAAAAACTCGAGGCCCCATACCCTAAACCCTAAGGCCCCTAACAGTCTACGCGGAACACCGGCGTCCAAGCTGCCGCTGTGGCGGTCGATCCATGCACGAAGGCGCGGATAAAAGAGCCACGTGGCCATCTCTTGGGTTCGACCCCCCACCCCACCAAGGGCTTATGGATTAGGGCTTATGGATTAGGGTCTAGGGATTAGGGTTTAAGGTTTAGGGTTTAGGGTTTAAGGTGTAGGGTTTAGGGTTTAGGGATTAGGGTTTAAGGTTTAGGGTTTAGGGTTTAACGTGTAGGGCTTAGGGTTTAGGGTTTAGGGATTAGGATTTAGGGTTTAGGGATTAGGGATTAGGGATTAAGGTTTAGGGATTAGGGATTAAGGTTGGGATTAGGGTTAGGGGTCTTGGGTTAGACCGCCCACCCCGCTCCCTACTGATGCGCACTCGGGAGTGAGGGCGTGAGGGAGCGAGTACATGCACCATTTCTTTTTGTTTATACATGGGGATTGTACAAGGCTTATCTTCAGGACCCACTCCCACACCTTCCCATAAGGGCCAGTAAGACTAGGGATGACCACAAGAGATATTCCTGTTCTACCATCCCTAAACCCTAAACCTTAAACCCTAAACCCCAAGCCTTAAACTCCCTAAACTCCCTAAACTCCCTAAACCCTACTGGGGGAGGGGAGAGCCCATTGGCCACCTCTCTCAACACGAAGGTCTCCATCTTCAGCCATGTCTTGGGCATCGTGGTGGGTCTGGTTTAGGGTTTAGGGTATAGGGTTTAGGGTTTAGGGCTTGGGGTTGAGGGTTTAGGGCTTAATACGTCGCAACGTTCCCATGCAGCCCAGATGGTTCCACAAAAAATGTGTGCTGTTCTACACCATGACAGAGATCTAAGCATTCCAGCTGGAATGTTCGAGCATGTACTCTCCCATGTGGAGAAGCTGCTGATGTACAGATTCATCCTTGCATTTAAAGACTACGGGTTAACGTACTATCTTCAAACCTCTGAGCTATAGTCTAAACTCCTAGTGTCCGCCTTAATAACCCCTATAATACTCCCCTATATGATACTTCTATAACCCGCTTTAAAGGAGTTTAGACCCTTCCTGTTTAACCGCGTCTTTAATGAGTTTAGTCTATAGCACATCTGGGGATGGAGACCTTCCGGCCTGAGTAGCCTTCACATGGCAAGCGCGGCCCTGGCAACCCAGCTTCACAAAGGTTTAGGGTCTTAGGGTACAGGGTCTTACAATTTAGGGTTCAGGGTTTCGGGGATGTAGGATTTAGGGATTAGGGATCTAAGGCTTTAGGGTTTTAGGGTTTTGGGGGTTAGGGCTTAGGGATCTATCTCAGGTATAAAAGCAGCATGATATCCGGCAATCGCTGACAACTTCGCCCCTCGAACCTCAAATACATAAATCCTAAACCCTAAAACCTACGTCCAATTTGTAACGAAGCCCAAGAATAATCTTCTACTAAAGATCCACACAGCAATCATAGAGGCATGGCTAGGTGCATGCATGCTTCAATTAATGACAAGGGGGATCCCTAAACCCTAAATGCAAACCGCAGAGGGCTTCTTCAAATCTGGCAGACATCTATGTGTTTAGGGTTTAGGGTTTACTGTGTTTGGGGGTTTAGTTTAGGTTTCAGGGCACCATGACTTCAAGGCCCTTGCTATGAAGAATGATCTGATCTGTATGAGAGTCTGAGCAAAGCATGTAAAACAGCTGGCTCACCCGTGGCACTCCAACTTGCCTCTCTTCAGATGCAGAAGTTGACAGAATCCGGTCTTCAGACTCCAGCACAACTCTCACCTAAAGGGTTTCATGCATTGGCATAACCTGACCTGCAAGCCGTAAACCCTATAGTCCCCCTTAAGTAGATAGAATATGGGGTAAATGGGGTCTTATTAGAATATACCCAAAGCCATTTTCTATCTACTTAAGGGGGACCATAGACCTCAAGCCTAGACCCTCACTCGTTCCAACCCTAATTTTACAGCTCCATGGACCTGCTCGGTCTTGTCACCACACTTAACTGGGTTGCTGTTAAGG
>CAJNIZ010007435.1:96339-113554 GCA_905231905.1 Symbiodinium pilosum
TCCTAATACTAGGGGTACCATTTTGAAGATCCCCATAGTAAGGACTAAAATATTTTGGTGTCTATATCGGGGTTCCCCTATTTTGGGAAACTACCATATTCCTAGGACCCTCATTCAACTCTGATGGGATTCACCCCTTTAACCCCCCCTGAACCCTGAACCCTGCGAAGACCCGTTCTTCCTGAACCCCTAATCAATGTCCCACGCTGCAACAATGAAAACGCTACATACTATGACGTACCTTATTATGAACTTCTTAAGTACTAGGGGGTGGGGAACTTATTATGTGGGAGACGAGGATTACTTCGTACAAAAAAGCCTCTTGCACATATCAGCAGGTTCATGCTTTACAGCGTTGGTTTTGAGAGTGTTGAGGGTTTAGAGTTTGGAGCTTAGGTCCGATGATTTCTTGTAAAATGGTTTAGGGGTTTAGGGCTAAACCATTCCTGTAGGGTTCCTGTAGAAGTATGGGAAGACTGAACCAGTGTTTCCTCAAAATTGTGGCAGGGCTCTGATACAATCCATCTTAAAGACCCTCCACTAAACTGCCCTTGCTTGAGCTCACCCTAAACCCGAAACCCTAAACCCTAAAGCTTAAACCCTAAACCCTCAACCCTCAAACCTTAACCCTAAACCTTTCACTCTAAACCCCAAAACCGGAGCGACGCACGATTTCCCACAGCAACAATGACAGGTCACAGCAGGATGCGGCCTGTGCTCAGTCCCATGACCGTTAACAAGTCCTCCCTTAAGGTGTTTTTTATGGGACCCTTTATGGGACCTTATTGATCCCTTAAGGTTTAGGGTTTCAGGTTTAGGGCTTAAGGTTTGGGGTTTAGGATTTTGGGGTTTAGGGTTTGGGGTTTAGGGTTTAGAGGTTAGGGAGTAGAGTTTAGGCTTAATGTAGGTTTCGAAATACAATTATCCAGAACAATGCGGCCTGAAGCGAAATCTGTTCAAATGAGACTGCACCAAGAACACCACTCGACTGCTCTTCTGCGTCTCCTCCCAACATCTGGCCAACCATGAACAACACCGCTTATGTTCCTTTGTCAACTGTGACGTGCCAGAACTTCAGTACACAGCACCTATACGAATAGTCTACAATGCCTACAGTAGACTATACGCATGGTGTACGACACCACTCGTGATGCTATGCCTATGCTCCGCTTTTCTGATGGTCCAATGGTCCAGCTCTTTCCGATGGTCTAGCTCTACCATTCTTTGCAGCCTCGGCTTTTCTGAAGTTCGTGCAGATCTACCTGCATGAGCTGGGTGGGCCCGCGGAGCACGTCATCCACGACTTGCTCAAGCTTCTACACGCCTCAGTTCAAGATTTTGTCTCAGCTTAGTCCATGGGTTCCATGTACAACGCTTTCAGGGTGGACAGTATGGAGTTCAGGCTTTAGCAATTTACGGTTCAGGATTTAGGAATTAATGCTTTAGAATTTGGGCCCGGAATGTAAAGAACAATGTTTTTGTGGCACTAGATGCTGGAAAAAAAGCACTAACCTTGCATACCCAGACTCTCATAAATGGTCTGATGAGAAAGTCCCTCACGACCCTGTACTGCTCAGCCCTAGGAACTATGGTAGTCTGCTATACTCCCTGAAGCTCCTTTATTCCAAACATAAAAAATTTCTGTAAGTATCCCCGTATTCCTTAACTGTATGCCTCAACTAAGGCATTTAGGATGTTGTCCATCAATCGGATTGACAATTACTGAACCTTAGAATCGAGCCCCATACCCACGCGATGAGCCCCGTTCAACGAGCCTCCATACCTGAGCTCCGCACAATGCCGGGATGCTAGGGACCCTGACATATATGGTACTAAAAAGGGATTACAAAAAAGGATTCATCGTAGAAACTATGCTCAGATCCCAGTTCACATGATTTAGGCCTGTCCCTCTGTGTCCCCAAAATGGTGAAGCCTCTCCTGGAGCCACAAAAGAATCCTTGAAAAACCTGAATGGAAGACCCTTGACCCCACATAAATCACGGAAATCATTGTATAATCCAGGTATCCCATGTCTTAATGACCCCTAGTTTTTTTATGCTACCTGAGCCTTAAACCCTAAACCCCTTGTGCCTGAATCCCAAACCCTAAACCCCAAACCATAACCCTAAACCCCAAACCCTAAACCCTAAACCTTAAACCCTAATCCTTAAATCTTGAAGACTTTTCAACTCTATTGGAAACCTTCTTTCTATCAATGGGCATCCTGGGCGCGCCCTTCGTCTGGAAATATCCAAGCACTCCGCTGGCGCCTTCACCTTGGTATGATCTTTCTGCACCTTAAAGGTTTAGGACTAAAGGTTAAGGGTTTAGGGTTTAGGGTTAAGGGTTTAGAGTTGAGGGTTTAGTGTTTTGAGTTAAATGTTTAAGGTCTGGGGCTAAGGGCTAAGGATTTCTCATCTAGGCGGTCTGAAAAAGAGGGCTTAGGGCTTGGGATCCCCTAGATCCTTTACCCCCCAGACCTTGCTAACACCTCCTGAGTAGTGTCTGTTTTGGCGGTTGAACCTAGTAAGATGATATCCCTTATATAAAATACTATACCCCAAAAGGAGGATATAATCTTACTCTATATTGGGTACCATAGTATCCGCAAATAAAATACTACTCTCCTGAATCATCACAGCCACATCTGCAGCAGTTGGTCGTCGTCTCATCCTGGTTGACCTAGGGGTTTCTTGAATCAGGGAGAATGCAGGAACCTGTTTAATCAGAAAAGGGCTTGAGGGTGTATTTTATGATGTATATCTATATGTATATAAATATATACATCAAGATCTATATACATATATACATGTAAACTATAAATGAAGGATGCTGGTAAGTATTCTAGCTTGTTCACTAACCTGCAAGGCACACAGCTAAAGTGTGAGGGCGTAGGGTACCCCGGAAACCATGTAGTGTAGTATCTGGATGACAAGAGAACTACAAAGGAACCCATAAAGTCTATCTGCCCTGGAACCCTCCAACAAGCGAAATTGAGCTGTTTATGAGGGTTCATACAAAGCATCCTAAACCCTAAACCCTATACACCCTATATGGTCCCTACAATATCCTAACCCGAAACCCATGTTCAGAGTATCCCTTACGCTAGATAACGGAAATCTGACACCACTTCATGCCTTAGAAAAAAGCCCACGAAGGTGTCACTACCAGTATTGAGGCTATGGCAAAGGTTTAGGGTTTAGGGTTTAGGGGAGGCTATATGGGAGCTTCTTAAAATTAGGGGTACCTCATTGGGGGTGTCAATAATAAGGATTGTAGTATTTTTGGGGGTCTACATTAGGGTCCCCTCATTTAGGGAAACTACCATATAAGGTGGTGCATGATATCCTCCATCCACCACTATTTGAGGAAGCCCGCCTCTAACTTCGCTTCTTCCCCTTGACCCTCCTCTCGCTGCTGCCTGCCTGCCTCAGGGCTCGGGGCTGAGGGATTGGGGTAGACTGGGGGTTAGGGTTTAGGGCTTAGGGTTTCAGGGTTCGGGGGATTTGAATTCAACCATGGTTTGGGGTGGACTCTGAGACTACAAGCATGTTGCATGGCCCGCTGCAATTTTGCAAGAGTAGTTCTAGTCTGGTCGATCCACCCCAGTTTCAGACTTACTGTCCATGCTAAACGGTTTAGGGTTTAGGGTTTAGGGTTTCCACTCTCCCAGTACTTGGTCCAGGGTATGAAGTTCAGGGTCAAGGGCGGTTTCTAGAAGACCTGGCGCCTAAGGCAGTTTTGCGGAGGCGGAGACATGATAGTACTAGGGAATGTGGTCCTACCATGCCGAGCGTACAGAGACGCAGGAATTCTGGCACATCCCTTTGAATAAGCGTCTTGGAAGAAAATTTGTTATCCTACTTTCAGAAGATGCTGAATTTCAACTTCCATTGACGTAGTCTGCCGTGAAGAGAATCGCACTAGGTCAGGAGAACTTCTTGAGTCTCATGTTGTCTCACCGGTTGTTGACTCCCAGACTCCAACCTCTAAACCCTCAACCCTCCTGAGCTGTCCCATCCCAGCCTCTCCACACAGAAGAAGCAAACACAGCACGGAAGCCAGAAGTGAACGCCGAACCATCAAGTCTGGTGGATTTCACAGAACTCGGCAGATTCTGCTGTGGGAGGGCTGCTTGAGCTGATCACGCTGCGTACAGGTCCAGGGCTGGAGCAGATCCCAGCTAACGCCACAAATCTTGCTCCGAAGAACCCGAACAATCCAAAACTGTCCTACTAAACGACTGCTTTTGGGGGGAGGGGTAGACACACTAGAGATTGCAGCAGCAACGATCCTGCTATCCCTTTGAATGTCCGCACTGGTGTGGAAACTCTTGTAGGTCCCTGGGTTTTTCTCAACTGGCTGAACCCTAAACCCTCAACTCAGGGCTCGGGTGAACTAGGCAAAGACATGTCGAGATGGAACTCGCAGAACCGAAAGATCATCACGTGTCTAAAGCTTGAAGAATCTAGGGGTCATATTGGTGTTATATGGGGGTTGTATTGCGTTTATATTGGGGTTAGATTGGTATAATGGAAAAGAAGGTGGAAACTAGGGGACCCTCGTAGGTGCAGGTAGTTCTAGATCCTTAACTACCTGCCTCTTAAGAAACTTCTGTACCGCTGTCTGGCATCCACAAGCCCAAGGAGGAGCCCATACCTAGAGCCCCAAAAACAGGTACTACCCATGCTAGAGCCCATGGACAAGACGTCAGGAAACGAAAAGTTCAACCGCATTGCCTGCGTGGCAGATCACTTCTCTCAAATGCCGCCCTTCAAAGCCTCAATCTAACTTGATCAAGGAAGCTGCAACATGAAGCCTAAAGCGACATGAAACCCTGGTGTTAAACCCAATCATCCCACAACATCCCACCACCTAGATGCTGCCAAACAATCCTCCCTTTGACCCTGAACCTTGCAACACCCGGCCTCCAAGCTCAGCGTGGGTTCGGAGGTTGCTGTACTGAACTTCAGCGCCGGGGTCGTCGCAGAAGAGTTCGCCGGTGTCGCGTTTGCGATTGGAGAGAGACTTGAAAGTTCTATTGATTTGTGCGTTGCGCTAACCTGCTATGGATGGAGTCAATCTTGCACCACCTCACGTGCGCTATACGAAAGGAATTCATGGCAGTCTAGGTGGTGCTAGATTTCCTGCATACAGCACGGGGACCAATCCAACTTCAATAATAGAACAGAAATGCACTTTGTTGGTAAAGGTGGCACCTACACAACTGGTATCACGACAAAGGGTAGCCATTAGGGTTCAGGAGTTTAGGCGCGTAGCCTCAGGGGCTTTGAAGCCCAACACAAGCTGTTGAGCACCTTCAAGACCTTTCCAAATGCTGAAACTTTTGGCATTCCAAACCCGTTTAGGGTTTAGGGGTTTAGGGTTTATAGGGTTCCTACATACTTGCTACAATCCTTATTCTAAACTCTGCGGAATTCAACGCAAGCCTTCTGACGAATTCTACTGAACTGTACATGAGCCCTAGTACCCTTATTGAACATCACCCTAGTTCTAGCGTGAAGCCATAACCCCCATCTTAAACCCAAAGCCCCTCAACCCAAACCCCAACCGCTGAACCCAAAAGATCAAGCCATTAAGCCCAGAAAAATACTCAGACCCCAACCCTGGACGCTGACTCCCGAACCGAATATCCGAATCCCAGCAAACTGCCCAACTTCAACAAATCACCAACCCGAAACATGAAAATGCTGCCCCTTGTCTTGGGCAGCAACCTAACACCTATTTGACTTGCCCCCTGCGCAAAACTCTTCGGACTAGCCAGCACTCATCTTGAAATCTCAACTGTACTTCCGATATCCTTTGGGTACTGCCCCCCCTCAGTAACAGTTGGATAATAAGCATAATACGGTTATATATAGCCCTTAATAGGGCCCTAATATAGACTGTTACTGGGTGGGCGCAGTCTCCACATGCTCAGACCTCCAAGAGATGGAACCCCCGAAACATGATCCGACTACTACATTGGGAACCTAGGGGAATATCATTAAGGAGGCTCCATGCTTTGGATCCTTTAGGGGATCTGAGTGAGGGTAGGTGTCAAGAACCGTTAACCACAAACCCTGAACCCTAAACCCCCTTAACCCTAAACCCCCCCCCAAGTCTCACTCTGATCTATTACATGCGGGGCGCCCGTCAGCCTTGGTAACGGAAGCCTGAAGCCCTAGAAACCCATTAAGCCCTAAGCCCTAAGCCCTAAACCCTAAACTCAAAACCCTCAAGCCCTGGAACCCTAAACTCTTACCTTGAGCCACAGAAACCCTAAAACCTTAAACCCTACAAACCCTTGACTTTTACCCTAAAGCCCTGAAAACCCCAAAGCCCTTAATGCCAAGCAAGCCTCCAGTGTGGCCATGGCCTGAGACCTGACCTTCGTGGCTCTTCCAATCTCTCAAGGCTTGCTTTTGGGGCTTAAAGTGTAGGGTTTAGGGTTTAGGGTTGTGGGGTTTAGGGTTTTGGGTTTTAGGGTTTAGGGTTTGAGGTTTAAGCTTGGGGGTTTAGGGTCTAGGGTCTGGGGTTCAAGGTTTGGGGTTTAGGATTCGGGGTTCACTCTGGAATCCCTCTCTAGGGATCACACAGAGATATGAAAGGTTACTTAGGCATGCGTAGGATTATGTAAGGTTCCTTCTTGCTTGGATAGAAAAAGACACAACATGACATTCCTTATTGTGCTGCACATGGAATTACACAACATATGCCCGAGCGCTTTCAGCAAATGCGCCCTTAAGCGCAATCTCAAAATCAGTGGTTCCGAACCATGCGTCTACTGATGCGTAGTGGAAAGGTGGTCCTAGAACTAGTCCCCCCTAAGTAGATAGAATATGGATTTAGGTACATTGTAATAACATCCGCATATACCCCATATTCCATCTACTTAAGGGGGACTATAGACCTTAAACCCTAAAGAAAGGCTGTTGCCAAAAACCTACGTGCGGTGACCTGAAGCCAGTGTGGCAACTGCATGCCTTTACGCCTACCCTGGGCGGCTATCCTCTCCCTGAATAGGGTTTCGGGTTTAGGGTTTAGGGCTAAGCAGAGAGGACATTGTGCTGAAGCACCTCCCTAAATAAGTGAGTCATAAGTATTAACGGTACGTAGTTATATACTGGATGTAGGGAGTCTTTCGGATGCATTGCGGCCTGGAGCGTGGGGTTCAGGGTTCAGGTCTTCTGGAGTATAGGCCTGAGGGTTAGAGCTTTAGGGTCCAAAATTGAGGAATCTGCCGGCTGTACAAGATCAATCCCTGAACCCTGAACCCTAAAACCTCAAGACTCCCTATATCTCCCTTCGGTCCCCGAAGAGGCCCCATAAAGAGGCCCTGATCGCAACACGTTGAGGGGTGTTGAATCCCGCGCCCCAAGCTTCTAACCTTAACAACACCCCTGAACCATGGACCCTAAACGCTTTACCCTTAAAGCCTATATCATTGACTGCCAAGCCTGCAGTAAATCCCAAGGGACTACAGACTGATAAAACATGAACTACCCTGCCATGTCTAGTCAATCGTGCGCACCGTCTAGGGTTTGGTGCTTAGGGTCAAGAACTACCCTCCGGACAACATCCAAAAGCATGAGGAACCTTTTGACATCCTGACATTCACAACAACCTCTCAAAAAGACGTGCTAAACATGTGACAACCTCCCGATTAGGTCTCTGCCCATGCTCATGAGGCCCCACACCGGTTAAGGTTTCGGCATACAGCTTAGGAAACCCTAAACCCCAAACCAGTCCCAAGCCTCAAACTAGCATGAGCCTCAAACCCTTACACGCCTACATCCTGAACCTTACACTCTACCTACCCGAACCTTTCATCCACCCTCTGCATTTTCAACACTCTCAAAATCTTAAGCCTCCAAAAACCCACTCCCTAAACTCTTACTCAAATCCCTGAAACTCCAAATCCTGGAGCATGAACCCTAAATCCTAAACCCTATGCCTAAATCCGTGGCCTGTGCCAAAAGATCTTCTACGGCGAGCACCTGGCTCAGTGTTGGGGCATACCCTGGGGGCTTAAGAGGCTCAACCCTAAAACCTAAACCCTAAACCTTATGCCCTAAATCCTAAGCCCTAAACCTAAAGCCCTATACCTTGTGCCCTAAATCCAAGACCTAAACCTTAAGCCCTCAACCCTAGACCTTATTCTGTAAACCTTATGCCCTAAGCCCTAAGCCCTAAACCCTAAACCTTAACCTAAGCCCTAAACCCTAAACCTAAGAGACTCAAAGGGTTGAGCCGGTTGAAGGAATCTAGGGTTCAAGGGGTTAAGGGGGACTAAGGGGTTTAAGGGATGGAAGGGTTTAGGGCCTTGGGCTTGCCTTCAGAGATCGCAAGGCGTGAAGGAGTTCAAGGAGTGTAGGGTTTTACTACAGGAGCCAAAATAAATCCCAATATCGTTTTGAAGTTCATTTGAGGTACAATAGACCATAACTATTTAGGAATATGGAACCATAACATTAATCATTATCCCTAAACCCTAAACCCCAAACCCTACTGTTTTTGGAAATCATTTAGGCCCCCATATTGCGCGGTTGGCAACTCTTGGGAAAATTCCTGAAGCCGCTAACACAAGTTGCTTGTACTTAAGAGGCGGCACCTTGGAAATAGAGTTTATTTAGGGTTTTGGGTTTAGAGCTTAAGGTGTGGGGTTTGGAGATTAAGGTTTAGAGCTTAAGGCTTTGGGTTTCGGGTTTAGGGTTTAGAGCTTGAGGTGTAGGGACCGTTTAGGGTTTAGAGCTTAAGGTGTAGGGACGGTTTAGGGTTTAGGTTTGAGGGTTTAAGGTTCAGGGTGACTCCCTGAACTCTTGATCCTAGAGTTCCTTACCCAACAGCAAGTAAGGGCTAGGGGGAAACCATGGTCATGGTATGTCTCATGCTGCTTCTGAAGAAGTGGCCATGAGAACAATCCGCGTAATAGAGTTGGAAGGGAACCAATGTGACCCAAAGTGATGACAAGCATGAAGAATGTCCGTTGCAGCATCGTAGTCAAGCTGACACAGAAGGTAACTGAGGCCCAGCACATGGATTTGGAATAAACTCCTCTGCGCCGGGTCCGAGATTTCAACCTGTCGCTTAGCACTTGAGGTTGTGGGATACGAAGCCAGAGATTTGTGCTTAGAGGTTGGGGTTTAGGGTTCTGTGTAGGTTTTACGGATTCGTTTAGGTTGGAGGCCTCAAGAAACAAGGGAATCAGGATTCAGAAGGTTGATGTGAAGAATATGGATAACCATCTGCTATTTGCTGTGCCGAAGAACCCTGAACCCTGAACCCTAGATAGTACTTTCCATTTTCTTTTCCATTCTTCCAACATAAGCCCAATATAACCCCAATATTATAGCAGTTTCCATTTTCTCTTCCATTATGCCAAGATATCCCCCATGTAACCCCCGTATTATCATAATTTCAATTTTCTTGTCCATTAATCCCTAAAACCTAAACCCTAAATAGTAGCTTCCATTTCGTTATTCGCCCCTACATCAGAAACCTCATAGTCTGAAGCCTGAATCTAGAAACCCTCAACGCCTAAAGCCTGCACCCTAAAACCCAAAGCTTGGGGCTTAAAGCCTAATCCTAATGGGGTTTAGGGCTTAGGGTTTAGGGCTTGGGACTTAAGGTTTAGGGTTACGAAGCCGCATGGGTTCTGGTGGCAAACACTACACAGTTGCAGGTCTCATTTATCTTTACCAGCCGCACGGAAATCCATGTGCAGTTGATTGAAGGGTCACTTTAGGGGTAAAGGGAAACCACGGAACCTCCCATGAAACCCTTTAAAAATGGATTTGGAGTTTTAGGGTTTAGAGTGTAGGGTTTAGGGGTTTAGGGTTTTAGGGTTTTAGGGTTTCAGGGTTTAGGGTTTCGGGTCTTGCGCTGATGATTTTGGTGAAGGGTTTCTGATTTAGGGTTTTGGGATGGGGATTCCAGTAGTTTTCGCCAGACCTTTTGCGGAGCCCCATCTTTGTCTAAAGGCATGTAACCTCATCCATTAAAGAATCAACACCCTGCTCTCCCGAAGATGATGTGATTCTAGTTTTGAAGCAGCATACTATGTTAAGTGTACAATCCTGGAAACCAACATGGAAACCCAAAAGGGGCCCTATAAAGACTACAGTCACTCTAAAATGGGGCTATATGGGTTTCCATGTTAGTTTGGGGGAGTGTAGGTCTTTTTTAAAAAAGTTCTCGAAGAAAATTGAGCTGCTTTGGGCACTTCCAAGTAGCCTGCTAGATGAAATAACATACACAAAAGGACTTCATGAGCCCATATAGGGGGTTTATAAGGGTTATAGAAGGTCTAGGCCTTATGCTTTAGGGTGGTTTATACGGGGTTATCTAGGGGTTTATAAGGGTTGTGTAGGGATAATGGAAAAGAAAATAGAAACTATTTCTTAGGGTTTAGGGCTTAGGGAACCCGAAACAGGGAACCCCCGAACCCGACGAAACCCTAAGCACGATAGGAATTCACCTGCCCAATTACTTATACCCTGCTTCATCCATGGGGTTCCCTGTTTGTGTTGCTCATGAAAGTCACAAGGTTTACGTACAAAGCTTACGGTTTGGGCTTTAGGGTTTTAGGTTTAGGGTTTAAGGTTTGATGTTCACCCCCCAGGCACAGGCATACAGACAACCCCGGAAATCTAAACCCAGGCATGAAAAGGCTAAAGCAGTAAACCCCAAACAGAACATCTTGAATCCTACAACTCCGACAACCTATCTCAAAACCAGCAGACACTGAAACCCAACCACACAAACCTTAGCCCCACAAACAGTACACTGAAACGCCATGATTCGCAAACCTTACAGAACCTACTCATCCTTGGCTGGAAATGGGGGAGTGGGCGATTCCCTATTCCCTCTAGCCCTGAACCCTAAACCCCGAATGCTGCGAACCGAATCGAATAAAAACCCAGTCCTCGACCCCTAAGCGCTTTTCCGCCGACTGAAAGAGATGCAGGACCTGAGGCCCAGAAGTTTTGGTTTTAGGGTTATAATCCTCCTTAAG
This sequence comes from Symbiodinium pilosum, assembly GCA_905231905.1. Classification (NCBI taxonomy): domain Eukaryota; class Dinophyceae; order Suessiales; family Symbiodiniaceae; genus Symbiodinium; species Symbiodinium pilosum. Next base: position 107,357 of record CAJNIZ010007435.1, read on the forward strand.
TAGATAGAATATGGCTTTGGGTATTTTATGATAAGATCCCCATATAACCCATACTCTATCTACTTTAGGGGGACTATAAGGGTTTGGGCATTGAGGCTACTGTACGGGCCTCAGAGTCCCCTCAAATAGGTTTTGGGGAAAAAAGTTTTAAGGATGTGTAGAGCTTACGTAGGGTTTCAGGATTTTTGGAGTGGAGAACCCAATGGAGAAACGGAATTTAGGTAAAAGGACTTGGATAACCCCAACCCCAATATTGCGAACCCTAGAATCCTAAACTCCTAGGGTCCTCATTTCCATGACCTTCTTCTTGACCTTGGATCCAGAAGAGGTGGGGGGTGGGACCTCGGCTGTTAGGGTTTGGGGGTTAGGGTGTAGGCTTTGGGGCTTAGGGTTTAGGGTTTGAATATACGAGGAACCGCAAGAGTCATCTAACAGTATGCGTTGGGATAAAGAACCACCAACAAGCAGAATTCTTGAGATCTGGAATCTGAACAGGGTGTAGCTTTTCACGCTTACAGTCTGAAGTTCATGGGATTGGTCATGCCCCCGTGCAATTCAAGATTTCGAAGGGAAGTGTCCCCCTTTTCATACCTCTAAACACTCCAGTCTTACCATCTACAGCGAATCCTAAACCCTAGACCAACTTTGTTGCAAACACCTATTTGAGCTAAAATCGAAACTCCTCGTATCCCCGTTAATAACCCATAATTGTCCCCTATATAATCCCCTATATAACCCCCTTTAAGGAGTGTAGACTATGGCTCATTTGAGCTTACAGGCCTGAGGACTCAGGGATGTTGATTTAACTTTAGGGTTTAGGGTTTAGGGTTGCTTCAGCCATGAGCCCTGCACCCCGAGACACATCCACCCAGAACCTGATTGTCTTCACAATTCATAGGCTTGTGCGGTTTTCGGAATCAGGAATTAGGGTTTAGGACTTGAAAGGGTTTGGGGTCTTTACCTAGAGTCACCAATGTATTGGGGGCCCCCTTCCACCAAACATGTTGGTACTAGGTAGCAGTAAGTGTTTAGGGTTTTCTCAAGGTGCGAGACTACATCAACTAAAATTTGAGCCAGATGTTCTTAGTGATGTTCTCCAAGGTTAGCTCCGGCTTCCTAGGTACTTGTTGCCGACTTGCCGAGGCGAAGTAAGATTACATACTGAAACCCCGATAACAACGCCGCTAAACCCTAACAAACGCAAAAAGTTAAATGGCCCCTAGATTGTCGCGTAAACACCAAATGGGGCCAGCCTTGGGAAAATGTCACAAACACCTGCATCCCCAACACCCTAGGCACCATGTGAGCTATAGTCTAAACTCCTAGAATCCCCCTTCATAGCCCCTATAGAAATCCCCTATAACCCCCTTTAAGGAGTTTAGATTATAGCTCATGTATCCATTCTGCTGACTCTAGCAATCTTAGCACAACTCTGAGCCCCCTTCCGCCGCTGCAGAAGCGTCGCGTGTTTTCCGCGCCGCGATCTCCAGCTCCATGAGTGCATCCTGCATAGCCAGGAGCCCATGGGGGTTTGGGTTTAGGGCTTTGGGTTTAAGGCTTAGGGTTTAGGGTTTAGAGTTTGGGGTTTGGGGCTTGGGTTTAGGGCTTTCGGGTTTAGGGTTTTGGGTCGAGGGTATGGGGCCTTGACGCACCCGAAAAGACAAACGCCTTTGATTGCGGTCTAGGGTTCTGTTGATGGGCCACAGCTTGCACGGCTCTTTACACCACGCACGGAAGGTCATGCAGGATTTGGTCCACCAACGGTGGGACAAGCACATAAATGCAACTACGACAGGCTTAATGAAGGTCCTACACTTGCCTCAAGGCCTGGAAACCAGATGCAAAATTACCCTTTGCAGCAGGAAACCAAAATTGGCAAATCCTTCCATCCTCAAAACATAATCTCGAAACCCACCCTAAACCCTGAACCTCAACCCTAAACCCTGTACTGCAACACCCTAAACCCCCAAAATCCTGGACTCTAATCGTCAATCCTAAACTCAAACGGTCCTTCAGGTGGTGGAGTGTTCAGGAAAGGGTTAAGGGTTTAGGGTTTTGGGTTTAGGGTTTAGGGTTTTGGGTTTAGGGTTTAGGGTTTTGTGGGGGCGTTCAGGCACGGGAGCTGCCCAGGTAGTGTCCCAAAATTAGGGGATCCCAATATAGACGCCAATATACTATAGTCCTAGTTATAGGGATCCCCAAAAAAGTACCCCTGATTTTGGGAAACCCCTACCTGGGTAATTTTATGAGGAAACCTTGTGGAGCAATAGGGAGCGGACCCTCCAGGACCTTGTAATACATCCGGAACCTAAACTTAAACCGCGAATGCCCACAGGAGACCGCACAAGGTCGATCACCTGCGCCTGCAGCTACATTTTCCGCTTTGTCGGCAGAAACCCTGAACCCTACACCATAAACTGAAAAGACATGTGCACTTCCTGAGTCCCCCGACCCCAAGAAAGGACGTAGCTTCCGTGGAGGTTTGTTCATCTTAACTTACGACTAAGGACAAGTCAAAAAAAATAGAAACTACAACATTATATGAGCTAGAGTCTAAACTCCTAGTATCCTCCTTAATAACCCTTATAGTCGTCCCCTATATAGTCCCCAGTATAGCCTACTGTAGGGAGTGTAGACTATAGCTCACATATTTAGGGTTTGGGGTATACATTGGGGTTATACTCCCCAAGCCCCAAACTCTGAATCCTATGCTCTGAGCCTATGGTTGGTAGGGGTTTAGGGGGTGGCTGGTGGAAAATGGGGGAAAGGATTCCCATGGCACTTTGTACGGCACCCTGATGAAGATCCTACAACCCGTACTAATTCATAAACTCCACGGACGGACAAAAGCCACGGTCGACCCCAAAAAACCCAAAGGCCCACTCTGGGGTTTAGGGTTTAGGGTGTAGGGTTGACCCCTATACCCGAAAGAATAAACCCTACACAGCCCTCTGTGCCTTCAGCGCAAGCCGCGAAAGCTTCACAATGGGTGCAGCAGCGCCACTCCCATCTGCGGGCTGAGTGCTTTGAATATGCGGGAGTTGCATTTTGAGGGGGATATGGGGGTCATATGCGGTATAAAGGGATATACAAGGACATATGAACTATAGTCTAAGCGCCGAGTATTCCTTTCATAACCCCCCTATCCTACCTCCCTGTATGAACCCCTATAAAACCCCATTTAAGGACCCGAAATCCCTAAACGCTCAACGGGGATCATCTTATGATATTGGGCAATTACATATACTATCTCTGCAAGGCGGACTATAGCGTTGGAATTGAAAGCGTGGGATCTCCTGGCTACAGAGGCATGGGAGAAGGTGAGCTAAACCCTACATCCTTAACTCAAAACCCAATTCCATCAAGTTGACGACCCATTGTTCTTGCAATGTTACAGAACCACGCCATGTAGGGCCGTTCCTTTTTGCTGCGCACTTGGATGTTGAGCTTATGAGGGATCCAACGTTGAAGTGAATAGTTTCTGCATTGGATACAAATAAGCTGTAGAACCCAACTGCATATCAATCATGGGACATCCCATGCACCTACTGTTCAGACTAGGCTGCTCCATCCACTGCCGACATCAAACTCGGACAATGGGTTCGCATTTTCAAGTTTGGGGATTAGGGATCCCTTATAAACCCGCGTTTATGGAGTTTAGATAACGCGCATATGATAATCAGGTTTAAGGTTTTAAGCTTAGGGTTCAAAGAGGAGGAGTTAGGTTTTAAGGCCTGAAGTTAAGCCGAAAGATGACAAGGCACTCTCTCCAGCACCCAAAAAAACAATGCATCGTAGTTTCCATTTCATTTTCTGTTCCATCATCCCTATATAACCCAAGTATACTGTAGTAGTTTCCTTTTTCTCTTCCATTATCCCTATATACCCCAACATCCTTTAGCAGTTTCTTTTTTCCTTTCCATTCTCCCAAAAGAACCGGAAACCTTAAGCCCAATCCCTCAATCATGGTCCCTGGACATGAAGCTATGCAGGGGTTATATTGGGATTACATATGGGTTATATAAGGTTTTTTAGAAATTATACAAAGATTCTTTATATATAAAGGTTGTATGAGGGGTCATATAAGGGGTTAGGGGTTATGTGGTCTATATATGTGGACACGCGCACCCCAGTGACCCGGAACCATGAAACACACATCATTTCAGCAGTTCACATTAAGATGTTTATACATCACTCCTGTGGTGCACAATCATATATTGGGAATATTTCACAAGCTTGGGGGGTTTCAATATCAATGGAAAGGATTACATGCGTCACGCTACTAGGCGGCTGCTAAATGCCTTGCAATGTGCCCACCCCCATTGAGAAAACTGAACGCAAAATGGAAACAGGTTTGTCTAAGTGGGTGGGACTTAAAACCAAGGTTTGGGACTCCGCGCTTAGGGTTCGAAGTTTTGGGCTGCAACTCTTACAATTCAATGGCGAAGCTTTCAAGCCTCCTCCGAATTGTGGTCAATCTCCACCCCGTGCCTTCGTTAACCTGTTACCCCAAACACGTACACCCGCAAACAGCAACCCGGAACTGCAGCCGTCCTGGTTCCACAGCAGCAGCAGGCATCACCACGAACGCGCGGCAATGGCAACTGTAGACGCAATAGCCAAACCCAATGCTGGTTCATGGAACTTGGAATGCGCCTACCCCAAACACGTACTGCAAAAACCCAAAAAAGTCTGACGATTTGATCTTTATCACCGATAGGATTCAAAATCACACTTGCTGCAACTGATTTGGGTGCTACCAATGTTGTTCTGCCATGCAACCTTGTCATGGCAGGGGTTCCTCTCAAAGCTCGTATAATTTTTGAACGTGTTGGACTAGAAGCATAGCAGCAACGCATATGAAAAACAAGAGCTTTCCGCATGCTTATCAAGCACCATTTTTTTGACCTGCGTAAGCCTCTGTTCGAAGCCGTCAGCACCAACACCTGTCAGATATGGAGTTGCCTAGGGGGTTTATGAACAACCTTAATCCATTCCCTTGTATTGAGAGCTCTAGGCTGAATTCCTCGGTAAAGGGAGGTGTTGTCCATCCACATTAGGGATGGGGAAACGTGAGTAACATTTGAGGCGTTTGGAATTGGAAAAAAGGAATTATCAATATCGTTGTGTAAAGGAGCTTGGTTAGAGGTCAGATGTGAGATCCTGTTAGATGCCTCTGACATTACTGACTCTGCCCAATGAAGGCGAGCTCGTCCAAACTCTGTTCAGGCCTCGCGTGTAACGGTATTGGCCCGAAGGCATAAATGTTGAGGAGCTCCAAAGAAGTAGGATGACGGAATAAATGTCCAAGCAAAGTGAGACGATTTTGCAAGTAAATCTGAGAGAGAGTAATAACCCGTGAGGAATCAAAGGATAAGGTTGCAAGATATGAGTTGGAAGGTAGGGTTCAGGACCTTTTCGAAAAAAGAGGAATTTATACGGAATACACGCCTGAGTGACTTGAAGTGAACATAATTGAGCTTTGTGAGTTGTGGAGGAGTATGCTGGGAACATTCCATAGCATAAAGTAAGATGGATTGGATAATGGAACGATAGACGGTGAGCTTCCAGGAGGGAGGGAGTGCTCTATGAGATAATAGCGGCCTAAGAAGTTTAGAAGCCGTCATAGCCTGAGAAACCCGATAAGAAACATTTTTGCGATTGTTAGAAAAGAAGTCAATCTAGACACCTAAATATTTGACCTCGTCACAAAGGGAAACGGTTTTATCATGTCGGCAGAGATGGTGTCGGGGCCAGGGGCCCTACCCGTGCTTAGCAATCTCAGAACTATGTTGAGTTCCGACATTGTGAACGGAGCAGAACACTCTGTGACAGGAAAGGGGTTATCAGAGGTCGTAGGCTGAGGGTTAGGAGCTTTCCAAACCTTTTCCGAGAGATACTCCGCGAAAGTAGTAGCACGGAGATCCTTAGAGGTGAGCTTACCATGAATATTAAACAGATTAACTGAGCAAGAAACAAATGGTCGGATAGAACGGGCAGTACGCCATTGGTGAATAGATGAGCCGTGAAAATCTTCTTGGAGATGTTGAGCAATAAATTGTTTCTTGTCACCGGAGTCAGATTTTCTAATGCGTTTACGAAGGAATTTAAACTGAGAGACAGCGAGATTAATACAGTCCTGGAATTGAGAGATAAGATCAAGGGTGGAGGAGGAAATCGTGAAAAACTTAAGGTCCC
>CAJNIZ010007436.1:0-16132 GCA_905231905.1 Symbiodinium pilosum
CAGCGGCGGCAGCCCTTAATAAACAAAAGTGATCAATACCGATATCTCCAATCTTCAATCCCCGTCTGTCTCTACTTGAATTACGGTTCCATCAATTTCAATGATTTCTCATATTTGAGATATTTAGATTCAGATTTTGGAGACCCTTGATTGAAAATATCGATTCCATTCAATCCAATTGAAAGATCAGTAGCCTGTTCAAGAATAGATTCATTTTTGCATCATCCGGCATGCATCAAACGCCTTGGGCAGAAAAGCCTGCCATTGCATCTTAAATTGAGATCGGTCTGTCCTCTTATTCTGCACCAAAGGGTTGGAAAACGGAAGACGCGCACGAATTCATTGATGATTGAAATCGAGCCTGCGAACCCTCCTTCAGCTGCACACGGATGAAGGCAAATTCCAGGCCAGCTGGTTGGGGGACACGTGTTAGCCGCCTGGTAGGTATTTATCCTCCAAGGGCAATGAGCCTGCAGCCTTACAATTTCACCCGCCGCCCACGAACACTGGTCTGCACACAGCCTTGTCTGCGCATCATGTGCAAATTCAGGTCCACAGCTGCAGAAAACGAGGTGCCGGCGCACGCATAAGAGACCGAGGCTGTCCGTGGAGGTGGCATTCCCGGCATCGCACTGCGTAACAGATGCAACATATGCTTGAATCGTCCGAGCAAGGGCAGGGTGGAGAAAGTAGTGGCTTGATGGCTGGGAAAACAACCAACTCGATGAGGAACGGTCCCGCTGGCTCTTCTCGGGCCGCTATGCTCCAGCATCCTAGCCAGGCCTCGATTGCGCATACTTCACAAAGTCCACGCCCATTTCAGCGCGACTTTCACGGGCAGCCAGCATCTGCAAGTCGGTGCGGGCGCTGGGCTCAGGATTAAGGATTCTCTGCATAATTTCAGGGGAAGCATACTTCATCACGCATCTGGCAGTAGAAGAGTCAGCAGATGGCTACCACAGCAGTCCCTGGAAGATGAGGTTGCCTGTGCTATCCTACGTGTGGGGGGCGGCCATGAAGTGTGAAGGAAGGCACACTGGCCAGGCCTCCAACAAAACCAGGATCGGATGACGGCCTCAGATACACCAATGACACACATCCCATACCAAAACATACCAAAACCAGGCGTCGCGCCACAAATCGTGTTGCCTTCTCGCCGAAGATACCTCAATCTGACGAGGAGGTGAAATACATATTGCGATTGCGGAGACCGGATCCTCATCGCTGAAGATGAGTTTCCAACCCACTGTCGGAAATCCACAGGCAATGGCAAATCACAACTGTAATCTGTTTACATCAGGCAGAGCTGAGGGATGCAAGATGTCTGATATGTAGATCCCTTCCAGGCGCATAACGCCCGGAAACCAGCAGCGTCTTGGCGTTGGATATGTTCCATTCCCTCACGATCAAGGCCCTGCCCAAGGAACTGCAAAAACATGCGCTACAATGCTACAAACAATATGTCCTACATCATTGAAAGGACATGGGCTCCTTGTCAGGCCTATGTTAGAGACTGTACTAAACTACAAGACAGACCCGGATGTCCACTTTTGAGGGTCCCTCAATACGGCTAATACTGACAGTAGCTCATATCCATCTTCATACCAGCCCGGACCATGGCAAAAGGGAACGGGTAACATCGAGGCAACACAACTAAGTCAGTGTATCAAGCCTACAGATTTCGACGTTCAGAAAAAGTATCAAGATTGCACCAGCAAGGCCTCAATCCGAGCATTGTCTGGATGAGGGCCATCTCGGTAGGTCTTTGCGAGGGATGGAGAGCCTGCATCATTCACCAAGCGATTTGAAAGATGTAGCAACACGTTGTTGAAAACAAACATGACCTTGCACGACATGCTTTTCAGGTAATCATCTCAAAGTCTTGGGCCCTAGTTCATCAAGCCACGGCTGCCTGTGAGTTTGACAATCTCAGAAACGTCACAACTCATGGAAGAGACCCAAGCTTGGTATGGTCCAGAGGCCTAAAGTGAATCTACAAGCTTCTCAATGTTCGACGCACATTTAGCAATAGGCGAAGGCCTGCGCGTGTGTAGCCAAACTGAGCACCCCAGTGACAAAAGTCGGAAGAAACCACCTTACCGGCGACATTTGTTCAGGCTTAGGCAACTGACAAAATGACAAAGACCCAACACGAGAGGAACCCAAGGCCACGGCGAACAGCGCTCCCTTCTGCCTCAGCACGCCACCCTCTAGAGCGCATCATCCCGCTACTTCAAAACCAGCCACCCTGGCAGGCTCAACACCTCCTATATCTGTAGTTGAAAGCAATCCCTGGGTACTAGGACTCTTCCCAGCCGGGGTACTCCAGGAAGGGTGCCAGGAGATGCCCATAACGGGCTTCGCTGCGGGCATCCACCTTTCCGGCAGGGCCAAAATTCAACGACTGCTATGAAGAAACTAGATCACAAGGATGTAGCAAGATGTTGGCTCGGGGAGGATCGCGAGGATAGCTATCAGACGCATTGCCAGGTGATCTGATCACTGGCCAGTAGTTGCCGCGCCTTCTGTGCTGACTTCACTGATGCAAAATACGTACAATCGTGTAATTCAAAGTCATTGGCATCATGTTTTCACATCTAGATCTGGCATAACTTACATTGATTTGGCAGCTTCATTGGACAAACTGTGTTGTTCCTGCGCAAACCTTTGATACATAGACGTATGCTTGCGACAAGGGAATGCAAGTTGTACGCGGAAGTGGACCTGGCCAACGAGTATCGGAACGATGGTCACAGGGGGCAGATGACGCCTCTTTGGGCTGTTCCTCGGCGGAGCACAGGGGAGCGGTCTCTGCCAAGCAGCTGCTGCAATGGCTCTTTGTTGTGGAAGCCCGGCAGATTCGAACCCTGGAAGCTGGAGCTTGGCCCCCCGGCAAAAGAAGTGCCAGGAAGGGCAGCCTAGCGATGAGCATCTCACCAAAATCGATCAAGCAACAACTTACCATAGAAGTCGTGCTCACATCGCTGAATGGCAGCATGACGGTGGCGAGTACTTCTTGCCGAATGGGCTCTTCCACAGTAGATCAACACGTAGCAGACCGTGGCGCCATATCAAGTCATGAGCATCGTAGTCCGAGGAAGAAGATACAAATTGGGGAGGAGTTATCTGCCTAGCAGCAACCTATTGCAGTTGGGCAGCTGCATTTCGAGGGAGTGCTCAGCCTGCAGGCGCCAGCAAGAAGCTAAGCATTTTCTGGAGCATAACTTGATCGTATGCATCTTTTCTAGGCTTGTTGGGCGCACTGCAACCCGCAGGGAGTCGACATGAACACGTCTAGAGGCTGCTTGCAGCAGCGGGTGAGAGCAACTCTTTTCTCCGGACATCAGCTGAAGCTCCCTAAACCCATCGCGAATGTAGCTTGATTCTCACCTCATCCACGTGCATCGGCAGGTGACTGAACTCATGGGTCTTGCGTAGCTCTGCCTCAAAGCAATCAGAACATTTCGGCGTGGCTCATCCACTAATTGGATTGCTGATTGGGCGGAAATCCAAACTCAACGCCTTCTGTGACCCAAGCCTGGGACGCCGTGATTTCAATAGGCACTCAGAGTTGGTATCATGCAGACGCAACGATTTGCAATGAGGCATCCAGAGAAATCAACGGAAGACACAAAAACCAAAGATTCTTTATCATCCAAATCAGCACTACCCATCCCAGCACGAAGACATTCTGGCAGACGTAGGCTGGGAACAAGGATCCCTAGGTCCAGCGGAAGATCTCCCAGTGGAGTCCTGCACGCATAAGACGATGCTGGAAGTAGAGCTCTCTGCATCCCTGTCACTGCCAAGAAAGTTCCTGGTTGGGCCCTGCGCTCTGAGGCTCTAATACTATTGGCTCCATGCAACTGCCAATCACTACTGCAAAAATTGTTCCCGAAAGAATTTGGTACCCCGTCAATTGTCCTGTATGCCACGACCTCCTCACCGGGCAAAGCGCAACCATCCAGGGGCTCATGGTGCGACGGCCTTGAGGAGACTTGCAAAGAGGCTCTGGCTCTGGGCTGTCTTTCGGCCAACTGAATAACTGAAAATCTATCTTGCGAGTCATCCGAAGATCTTGCGGGTAGGCGATACGGCATGCCCGACATGACACTTTGTTCCGGATATCCTTCGGCAAGGCGTGAATTCGTATGAGTTGTTGAGAGCCCGGACGTCAGATGTTCTTTCCAAGCCCCACGCCCAAGCAGGAAGATACGTTGCAAACTCTCCACATCCAAGCGCGCGAAGACGCCGGCTGCAACCTGAGCAACAACGGATGGACCAAGGTATCAAGGTTGAAAGAAGGGTGGTGCAAACATTCTCAGGATCTGTCTACCTTTCTTGCTTCTGTAGTGATACCACACCCTACCTGGTTCAAGCCGGCACTCGTTACATAAACCAACTCTGCAACGATGAATTTAGCAGAATGTCACGGGGCACAGCTAGGTCAAACTGAACCTGCCAGGCCTTGAGGCAGCAAAAACCAAGTAGTCATGATTGGAGGGCTGCCGAGGCAAATCCAAGTATGGCCTGTCTAATGGTAGCTTCAACATGCTTCAACGTAAACAGCTGCGCGCAGCAGTTTGCAGAAAACCGACTTGTTCGGGCTCTGAGAGGCCTGCCGAGCCGGAGAAGCGTAGACCTTTCTTCAGGCCGAGGCTGTCGAGGCTCGGAAATCCGAATGCTTGACAAACTCGCCTGCATGTGGCGAGATCACGGCGCGGAGTCCCGGGTCTGCCGTCGCACCATTAGCATATTCCGCACCTCCAGAAAAATCTTCCAGGAGTAAAGCTCATGGCATGGCAACTTAGCTCCACGCCCAGCATCTGCTGTAGCTCCTCTCGCAGGAGTGCGGGATCGTCCTGGCACCCGCATCCAAACATCTGTAATCTAGGAGCGCGAAGTATCCAAAGCATGCCTCGTACCAGGAACCAGCATGCGTTGGCCGACGAACACCAGGCGAAGGACGACCTCTTCTGAGGGCTTTGGACAATCACATCGGCAACGAGGGTGCGAGGGGTGCGAAGGGTGCGAGGGGTGCGATGATGCGGGCGCACCTGAGCCCATGTCAGGAGGCAGGCCTGGCGGCCTGGCAATCAGATCGGCTCACCAGGGGCGTCAACCCCCCAAAAGCTTCTGACGGATGAACCAGTTCATGAGCCTTACCAGCGCAAGCCGCGAGAAGTCGATGACGGCGCAAGGCGACCCCCAAGACGAGTCACAAACAAACTTGGCTTCATTGCCCCATGTCAACTCGTTTTGCCTGGCCACTTAACCCCTGACAATGTTCGCCTTGCTCGCCCTGTTTGAATCTACCAGCAGAGCTTCAGTCTACCTACTCCCGGTCATCTGTACACATCTCGGTTTTCATCGCATGCCTTTGGCTCAAAGTCCTGTTACAGCCAGAGCAGCAGGAGGGTTGCGGCCGGCATCTTGACAGCTTGCTGAGATGTCCATTCCTAGGCACCACGTGCAGCGCATGTTGGAATCACACCTGGATCTGGGGCTCAAAATTACAGCCGCACAGGCACGCTGTTTTTTCCTCTCTGACTGCCATATCATGTGACTTGAAGGGCAGGTGAGATGCAATGAAGCCACCAACCCAACAACACAAGAGCATCTTCAAAGAGAACCTTTGCCACCTTTGCCTTTTTGAGGTCGTCTGTGCCTAAGCTAAGCCCAAAACCAGCAACCATGATTCAATGATACTATGGTTGACACAATGCCGATCGACTTGGTCGGCACGTCAGCTCCGTGACCCAGTCCCTAGCAGGGTGACGGATAAGTGAAACAGGCTTCTGTGCAAAAGTGAGCACCCCCAAACAAAGGATCCTCACTGCTTTTTCTCATTGTTTGTACTTTCAGTTGAGAGGACCCACATCCTGGGTATGCCCCTACCGCAGAACCAGCGGCGCGCCCGCGTTTGGGAACTGCGGAAGCGATCCGTAGCCAGCAGAGCGATGCCTGGGAACAGAAGTAGCTGGCAATTCGGGCATTTACCATGTGAAAAAGGCTTTGGTGGGCTTCTGCCAGAAAGTGGCTGGCACATCAGACTCTTCCTAGAATCATGTCAGCTTTGGAAAGAGGTCATCTAGCTTTGAACCATGCGCATGAAAATCTGAGCTGGTGAGCCGCTAGCTTTTTCTGATGTTTGCATAGTTGACATGTAATGTTAACGACCTTGATTTTTGGGTTTGTGGCCGGAAGCGCGCTTCCAGATTGAGCGTTCTGAAAGGAAAGGTAGCGGAACTCGGGTTAAGCACTATCTCGCGTAGGGGGCAGACACGATCTGGAACGCAGCACGTTCTTGAGTGCATCCCAGGTTGCAGCTTGGGCGGGAGTTAGTATTGGTTGTGTCGCAAAGAAATTGAACTTTTCAGTGCGGGGCAAGGCGTGAGGGAAGATGGATGCAAGGGACCACATGGAGGGAGGGGACTGGGGCAGGAGGGGAGGGAGATGGAGGATCCACAACCATGAATGAGAATTTGCAACCAGCACAATTGGCACTTCTGGTCGCGAAGGAGTGTCACAATTGAACTAGGGGGAATCATTCATGATAGGAACCCGAATCTCAAAAGCTCGCTTGACATACAATGACTGCGTGTCTTAGGCCCGCCCGCAAGGTTTCTGTGTGGTATGTGTTCCCATCTCATCGCGGTTTGCATAGTTTCTGGTGTTATACCATGGTTGCTTAAGGGCCACGGATGCCCCGCTTGCGAACCTTGATATGTGAGGCAACCCTTACCGCCAAATCGAAATAACATCCACATAATCACTGAATATGGCCCTTCCCCAACCTGAGGGCCGTAGTACATTTTTTGAATTTTTTCAAGTTTGTCATGCAATCTGGATTTAGTTTTTACAGTCCGTAACAAGCGAAATAAGGCACTTCAAGGGGCAAGACCACTCCCAAAGGTAAGTGACTGGGAGGTTGTAAGTGCTGCATAGGGGCTGTTATAAGGGAGTAAGGGGGTCAGTAATTGGATCGTAGGTGATCAGGGCTTCGTTGATTTCCAAGAAACGCATGTTTTTTTTGAAATTGCAACTGCCAGAAAACAACTAAGGAACGTGAATGAAAAAGGGGTTTCTGGATGCTTTCTCCTTTTACTGTTTTTTTCAGGGAGTTGTGCCCGGGAATGTAAATACAAGACTCTTTGGGTTATCCAGCTGGAACTCGCAGCTTCCTTGATGTCATGCGTCGGTCTTCTTGGTACTTTTAGGGAAGCGATAACAAATGTAGCAAGCGGAGTGAGCGTAAGGAAGTGAAGCAGTTCATGAGCAGGCTTTTGAGCGGACCACCATCCATAGTAAGAATTGGCAGTATTGCGATATCAATTTTGACTTCCGCTTGGGAAGAACAATAAATTTACAGCCAGATGGCTCAAATTCGCAACTGCAACTGGGAAGGCTCCAAAAGGTGGAAGTTACAACTTACAACCAAAGGGCATGTTTGTAACCAGGACGTGCGCAAAGGGTGATCTATTTTTTCTTGAAGAGCTGTATGGTTGGAGTTGCTTTGGGGTTCGGATTGTTTTGAAGCGACATCTTGAGCTGACCAGCTTTCAACTTCGGATGCTCAAGTCCAGGCTTGAGGGTCAATGGTTTGGTCTAGGCCTTTGTAGTATCCTCGAAAATTTGACGATCCCATTCAAAAGGCATGGGATGCCTAGCTAGAGATGTTCCTGGTTTAGATACGGCCAAGGAGGTGAGCGCAGTAAGGACGAAAGGAAGAAGTCTATGCAGGTCCGAGACTTTCTGCAATGTCGGCCATCCTCTACTGGCTCCGCAACTGTACTCGCTTCCCCTGATACTGAAACACATACCTCCCGGCCCCTGCCTGATGAAGAATAGCCGCTATTGCAAAAAAACATGCATATAAGGCAGATATTGATTGCAGGACTTTTATGAAGGCCGCTTGAATCAGTCATTTGTCATTAGGAGATGATGGAGATTCAACAACTGCAATTCCAGTCAGGCTTTTCAGATTTAGGAAGGTCTGTTTCATCTTCAATGAATAAGCAACCACCTTGTCAATAGGGAGCTAAGCATCAGACCTCCTTGTGTACTGCTCATTACACTTAGTTTTGGTACAAATAACATTTAGAGTAGAGTTGAACCGGTGTTTACATTAAACCTCCTTCTGTGCTGAAGACCTAGCTGGCTACTTTTGATGTTGGCATGCGCCACCTCACCCGCTGTGCAGGTTGAGAATTTTGCAAAACGGCTGCTGCCACGAGCCAATGCCCTTGCAACCCTCTCAAACTGGAACACCTGCAGGGTGCCGGGTACCACTGATTGGGTGACACGCTGAGCCCGGCACCCACTCCAAGGATTGCGAGGGTCGTTACCTTAGAAGCCCCGCATCCAAAACATGTGAACTTTGGATGAGCGTGGTGTCTCAGTTCTTTACGCCAAGGCGGGATGTGAAAAACAACAAAAAGAACAGAGTCGCAGGCTTGCTTGTATGTTTTTGGTGCAGGGATCAGGTAAAGGAGTAGCGGGAGTAGGGGGCAGGGTCCAGTCAGGCGACATCAAAGCTTGTACTGAACTCCTCTGGCAAAGGAGAAGGGTCTGAAAGTTGCCAGCATAAGCTTCTGTGCGAACGTCTGTGTGACAGCTGCTTGGCCGCTGACTCTCGGAGAAAGGAGCCTTCAGTAGCGTCGCCTCCTCGTCGACACTGAACTGCATGGCCTGGAGAGGGAAAGGGCAAAGTTCGCTGTTGCGCGCTGTCGCGCGCCCTTCTTTGCAGGTCAAAGGCGTCTGGTTCCAGCTGTCTGCGCCTCCTGCCGCTTCTGCCTCCTCTGCCTCCCAAGATAGCTCATGTTGTCTCCACTGCTTTCTGCAAATGCTTGCAAAAAAACATCAAAAAACTAGGTGCAGTTTAGGCGAACAAAATGTGCGTTGACAAATGGTCAGCATTGAGCCTGCCATAGAGCTCCAAGCTGTACACGAGGCCAATCCCGCCGAAGACGAGGATTACTATCCTTCAGCACAGCCCTTCGACTTGAAATTCCATGCTGCGGAAACCTTCCAAGCCTACCCAAGGACGGCTTGCAGCTTGTCCCCTTAACCCCTAGTCAGCGAAGGCTCAGCAGGTAAAGCCAGTGAGGTAGGTCCGCTGCAACCTTCCCAGCTTCCACAGGTTGAGTTTCAGTTCGATTTTTGAGGGCAGAATCTTTGCTATTCGGTTTGAGGGGGAATTGCCTTCCTGCTGTAGCTGGAGGCATTAAACAACAAGTAAGTACACCGAGCTCTACCCATCAAGTACGAGCCTAAGCTGCCACTGAAACACTCCCACACAGGGAAGTTTGAGAAAGCTATCACCAGGGCCTTGAAGTCATCTGCATAAACCGGTGCGGATCCAACGCGAACCTGTGAGTGCACAAGTGTTAGTGCCAGCAGACCATGAAGAAGCTCTAGCACAGGCCAATAACAAGAGCCAACGTCATCAGATTGATGTCAGTGAAGTCAACATCAGCCACTGTTAAGCTGGAAATGCATCATGCTCTGTACCGGGCTCATGTCTTCTCCTTTTCTGTGCTGGTCTTGCATCCAAGCAGCAACGTCAAAAAGCCACCACAGTCCCAGACCGCCGAGTGTAACCTTCAGCGCAGCTGCGCTGAAACCCGAGGCAGCGAACAAGTCAAGAGCTGACTCTGGCTTCTTTCATGCAAAGCCTCTCTGCCAAACTCTGCAGTGCCAAAATCTGCCCAGCACACAAATCCGGAATCACCCGACCCTGCTGATCTTTTTTCCAAGGTGCCAGTTTCACGCACCTCGGAACTACATCAATCCAGAGGTGCATGCCTACCACACCAGAAACAACCAGTACATTGAATCTGCATCTCCTGGCCAACCCAATGCCCAAAGATCCGGCGAAGCAGATTTAGAACAGCTAGGAGATGCCAAAGGCGCCCGGAGACCCAGAGGCCCAGATAGAACCGGTCGGCACCGAAAATGCCAGCGAAGAGGCTGAGCAAGAAGGCCTGATAAGCATGCAAGGCATTCAGATGGCGGGATGTTCCTGAACAGGCAGGCGGGCTTCTGCCCTTCTTACTGAACAGTCCTAGATCCCGCAAAAGACAAATTCAATTCCATGCCTTCATCTGAGATTTCCGCCTTGTCCGGCACCTTAAGTGCAGCCACAAGATGTGTGTCTGGCAGGTGGCCAGCACGTTCCCAGGATGGGATTAGCCTCCCTACGTCAAATGGACAAGAATTGCAAAAAGTGCCCTAAGCAAAGCACAGCACAGCCCAAGTGAAAAGCTTTGGCCAGAACCTTGTGCAAGTATCTGCCAAGATACTCAGGATCGGCCCACTGGTAGTCGCACTCACAGAAGGACAGTGCACTAATGGATGGCACCTTAGCTCTGGAGAATGGAAAGGACAAAAAGGGAACGGCCTGCGCCTAGGGCTCCTGGACGGGGCTGGCCAGCTGGGCTTCGCACTGTGATGTTCACGGTCGCCACCTTGCAGCGTACACACTGAAGCCTTGTACACCTTCAATGAAAACCCCTAGGCAGCCTCCGGCAATGAAAAATCAACCGCGCTGATGTGCTACTTGCAAAAATGTCATCGCAGAGCAAGATTGCCAACCCAACCATCCGATGAGCCAGTGCACCTTGAGGGGCTGGATGGACCAGGGCTTGCATTGCCCTCTGCCAGAGCAAACCTGCTTGCTTGCAACTCAAGAAAACACGTAGTCCGACCACTGCGAGACCTTTCAATCTTGATGGTCCTCCAGGCCTCGTCACCCTCCTGGGAGTTCAGAGCGCTGCATGAGTTCAGAGTCGCTGCAGTCTCAGGCTTCCCATCTGGGACCTTGCAACTCGGACAGCAGCTGATTAGCCCATGCCTCAGCCTCGCAGACCTACAGCCTTGGCCAAGCCCAAGTCCATTCAGCTCCACATTGCAAAATCCAAAGGTTATCCTTTTGCTACCGCAGGGCATGCTCAAAGCGCACCAGGTAGTCGGAGTCCTTTCTCCAGTTGGGCACCTTGCTGTGCTTCCACTCCCAGGTGTGACATCTGAAATCGTTCTCGTTCAAAGTACAATTTGTGCGCCCCATCAAGCTCTTAGCCAAGCTGCCCGATGGCTGGGGATGAAGAGAGAACACCTGTTAGATACAAGGTCCGCAAGCAAGCAGACACGCAGCTTTCATTGGCAGCTGAGTCACCCCTGCAAGCTGGTCGCGCAGCACAGCACCATCACTAGGAGCAGGTTTCTAGCCCCTCGGATGAAGTACAGGATCACAGCTTCCGCTTTCTGGGGGCACAGTGTTTGGAAGTTCTGCAGGCCAGATCGCAGCCCGTCTGTTGGCGCTGCAGGGAGAGCTGCAGTCCCAGCAGTAGCAGCCTTGACTTCTTTGTTCAAGGATAGCGTTTCAAATAAAGCAAGGCAAGGCCAGGCTGTGCTGTCACCACAGCGGTGCGGCCCAGCCACAGCAGTGCTCCAGGGGAGGCCAGGCGGCTGGCACCTCCCGGATCAGCTTAGGCTCACGACAAAACACTGCAAAAAAGTACCGAAGTGTTTTTCGCCCTCCCAGCCGCTGCCAGTGCACAGGGCGGAGGGCCCATCGGCATCGTAGTATCCTGACCTTGTGGGTTTGCTGGTCTCTTGAGAAGTTGGATCAGCGGTGTGTCTGCCAGTAAGCCTGAGCTCTGTCAATCCCATCTGTTGCGCAGCAGAGGGTCTTGACCCCTGAGCTGGTGACTGTTGGCTACCATCGTGCGCCTGGTGCTCGAAGACACACTGAGTACTAGCATCGCAACACTCCACCTGGCGCGAAATTCGGCAGGCACTTCTGTTAGAAGGTGTGCATTAGTAGGTTAGGCACAACTTCACATAGATGGATTGCCCAGAAATGTCTCCAACGCATGAACTGGGAGGCACAACTACACCAGGCATTTCCGTCAGGGTGATAAAAAGCAGCGTGCAAGATCTTGAAAGAACGGTCTCGAGCCCAAAGACTGGTAGAAGTGAAATATTTGTTGGAAGCAGCGAAGGAAGAAATTGCAATCTGCACGAAAATCTGGCAGTCATAATCAGGCCTGGCACTGACTGAGGTAGCCTGGCTGAAGAGAGTTTAGCAGCAAGCATGCTTCTGCTTGAATGTGAGCATGCTCCCTTTGACTGAAATTCAACTTGGCAAGGTCTGCCCATGTAGCTTAGGTGCAGGCTGCACAGCAACTACACCACAATCATTCGACAAAGCCAAGGAGCTCTCACAGGCATTCCGGCACGGTCTAAGAAAGGGGATTTGAGCTCCAGGTTTGCAGCCTGCCTGTGCCATGTGGCTGTTGCACGCTCATACAAGCAACTCGTTGCAACTCACCGTGGCTGAATTATTGCCTGCATGTGTTGGTTTGCATGCAGCACGGTACTTCTCAATCTGAAGTTACTGCGAACACCTCTGCATGCACTGGCGCAACTGGAAGTTGTCTGAAGTAGCAAGTATTAAACGCCGCTCCCAGCACAGTGTGCCAACGCGTCAGAGATCAAGCTAACACTACTTGTCGAACCGTCATGTCACACTTTGAAAGCACTAATTTCAAGCCTGCTTTTGCCACTGAGTAAGTACAATCAGATTCAAAGCCTGGTTCTTGGGGAAGTAAGTCAAACACGTCAGCCTGGGTTGAGGAGCCAACGAGAAGGGATGCTTTGAAAATCTGCCATAGCCAGCTACAGACAAGCAGCTTGTAGACATTTTGCACACAGGCATCGTCCGTCTCATTAGGTCTTCGCGATTCCCATGCCTGACTGAAATCAGGTCGGGCAAGGTTCATACTTTTGGGGTCCCATAACAGATTTCAAGTTTCAGATTCGGTTGATTGAGAAACCTGCTTGGCTGTAGTCAGCATTATGTCATTCAGCCATGGATGGAGCGAGCTTTGTGTAGGCGGCTGCAAATCCCGCGTCACTTCGCATCCAATCTACTTCATGGACGCTACGCCCTGGCTGCCGGCTAAGCTGCACCGTTGCAAGCCCATGAAGGGCTTATGTGAGACTTCCCCTGCTTTAGGCAAAAAATTCCCATGCTACAAAGTTACAGGATGAGATGCTGGGCCTCTGATGCCTCTGGCGAAGGCCCTGCGCATCCCAGCTTGAAGATGTCTTGAAAGTGCACACGTTTGCGATAGCAGGCAAAATAGCAACATGCCCAATCCTGAATGTGGAGAAGATACATTGGAAGGAAACGCGCAGTCCTTGCCCACCTGGACTTAGGACACCGCAACCACAACCGATGATTCCTTCACGCATGTCATTCCTCCCTCTGCCGCTTACCTAGCCTATGAATCTCTTGTCTGAAACTATTTCTTGGGTCCCTAGGTTCTCCATCTGACCGCCCGGGACCCCCAAAGCGAGTTCACGCAAACGCAAATATGCGTGTCTGGGAGGGTGGCTATTCTGTCTGTGCTTCTTACCTGGTCTTTCAGAAGGGCCGGCCCCGCACGACCCTTGCCTGGACCCTTTTCCGCTATCGTGTGTACTTTGCGTGAATAGTCCTGGGAAGGGTTATTAAGGCTTCCCTAGCTCACCTCTGGACGTTTAGGAGTTCACGATCAACACCTAAGAGGCTGGGCGCCCTCCCTCTACGCTTTCCTGGACTTTCAAAGGGGGCCCCGCCACCCTTGCCGGGACCTATCCTCTGAGGCCGGAGGCCATGGGGTCCAGAACCTGGAGAACGAATAACCCAACCCCCTAATCTTTTTGTGGGGGGGTAGGGACGCAAGGCCTGGCCATCCCCAATCAAAGGCACGAAGCTCTTCTGAGACACGGGCATCGTAGCCCAATGCGCTTAGATGGTAGAAGAACATTGTCGAGGCTGCACCTCCAGGGGGGAGTGTTCACTTCAAGTCGGAGCAATATGGAGCACACCAGAGTCCTTGCCCTACAGCACGGTATGATCCCAGCACTCCTTCTGTCAAGTCTACCCTCTGCCAACCCTTCTGTCTTGGAATAGAGCTGAGAAGTCTGTCACTGAGGAGAAGGCTATCCTGCGCGGCCACGATTTTATCCAGTGTGGCGGTTTGGTTTCCAGATGGGATGGCTGCATCGTAGTCCAGGGCATCCTGTCATCGGGAATGCAAAAGGTGGTTTATTCCAAGCTACGCTGACCCGGACCGCACCTAAATTCACCTAGATTGCCTTTTTCTGAGTCCACGAAAAGCCGAGCAGCCCTGCAGAATCTGACGTTCTTCTTTACCTGGGTCTGCTGCAGGATGCAGTCACGGAGCTTAAACTGCAAGAAAGAATGCACCAACTGCCCACATCCACAGGAAACTGTGCATCTCTCCGATGGAGCCACCTCACCCTCTGGTGAACACTGCCAGATCATGGTGGCCAGCCTGCCAGGCGAACATGAAGCTTGCAACGTTACTGGACTTGTGGTCTTGTTCGCTTCACTCTCCACGATCAGCCCGAAGACAGACGCCTGGGGATATCCATCAATCCCGGCGCGAAGGGGTTCACGCATGAGCTCTGTAGGCCTTGGCTGCCTCTGAAGCATCAAATGACCCAAGGAGAGCTGTTCACCTAGACCCGATGAATACCCGAATAGAAGGCTCAGGTGGTTCCACTGCTTCACTTGTACGCTTCCATGTGGCAAATACTTTATCTGGGTCCTTGAGGGGGCTTCAAGCCCGAGACTGAGCCTGCCGCGTCTGCTGCAGCAGTGCCAGGCTCAAGCAGCTGGGCAGGTTTTGGGGCCGAGGAAGCAGTACTGGGTTTGCAAAGCATGTAGAAATCACCTGATTTGTCTGACACCTTGCATTCAAGTTGCAGACAGGGTTTGTCGTATACAACATGTCATTGTCAACCGCACTAGCCAGCTCAGCCAGCTTCACCTGCAGGGGCTCATTTGGGACGCTACGCAAGACAATCTGGAGCTTGGAGCTGGAGCAGTCCGGTCCTGTGCAGCATTGCCAAGCCATGGAACAGGAAGCCAGATCAGTGCCCGCAGGGTTACGGCCACCATCCTGGGTTTCAAGATGGTATCCAGCACTTGCGAAGCACTGTGGCAGACTGAACACCAACAGCAACTGCACCGTGACTTGACTGAAATGGCGCACTTGCAGGTGTGTTGCGAAACTCGGAACCAGTTACAAGTAGTTACAAGTACTGCGACTGCTGTTTGGCCTGCTCAAAAAAGGAGTTCATCTGCATGCAGCAAGAAGG
This sequence comes from Symbiodinium pilosum, assembly GCA_905231905.1. Lineage (NCBI taxonomy): Eukaryota > Dinophyceae > Suessiales > Symbiodiniaceae > Symbiodinium > Symbiodinium pilosum. Next base: position 15,178 of record CAJNIZ010007436.1, read on the forward strand.
CGTGTGTGACAATTGTCTAAGTGACTTGCTGGAGTTCATCGGGAATTCTTGATGACATGCTGAATTGTCTGAATTATTACCATTCAACTGATGCAGCCAGGTTGCTAAGAATTCACTATCCTCGCATTCAAGAAAGGAATGAACATTGTGCATCTTGCGCATCACAAGGCAAACACTGCAAAACTCTATGCGGCATTGCCAGCGGCACTGCTCTCACGCTGCTGGTGCGCCAATTCATCCATACACAACAATTGGAGTCAAGTGCTGCCTGAGTTTAAAACGAGCGACTAATGTGATGTGGGGTCCGAGACCAACCCACAGGAGAGCCTAAAAAGGCTACAGTTGCCATCATCGATTTTCCAAGGCCTTTAAGGTCAGGGAAGGTACAAACATAAGACAACAGTTCTGGCAAATCCAAGAGCTGGGCTAGACGAACTGCACCCACCGCACCCCTTTCTTAGCGGACCAAGTTCATCCACCAAAGTTGCCAGTCCTGCACCTTTCGGTGTCCAGAAGTCATTGGCTTGCGAAACATTAGATCTGGCTAAATGATGTTCCTGGGATGCAAATGCTGCACAGCAAAAAGGCGTGCGCACGATTCGCAGCCCTGCCACTGCACCGTGTGTAACGCAAAACACGAGGATATTCAGCCTCTGGCTGAGTAGCATGTTATGATACTAGATGATGGCCATAGCATGTCTGTTACTCACATGCGGGTGTGGCGGCTTACGGAGTGCAAATGGCCCATACCTTGCACGCTGATGGCTGGTAAGGTAGGGCACATACACAGATTCCAAAACTAGCCAGCTGATTGGCTCACAGAGGCTTACAGTCTGACAGCTCCACTCACTTGGAGAGGATGCCCAGGGCCTTCTGGCCCATGAGGTCGCCGTACTTCTTGGCTTCAGCCTTGTCCTCCTCGGTGATGTTGTCGAAGGAGGCATTGGGGGTGTCG
>CAJNIZ010007437.1:326-16129 GCA_905231905.1 Symbiodinium pilosum
GGGCAGCGCTACTGGCTGTTGCCGCACAACGGGCATATGCCAGCTCCCTGCTCGAGCTCCGAGCTCCCGCTTGCAGGCGAGGGCAACGGCGAGGGTCCTGCGCCGGAGCCTCATGAGCTCCTGGCTGACAACCGCTGGGAGCACCCGGTGCCGGCCAGCCGCCTCCCGCCCAGGTGAGCGGCTGGCCTCATTCGCTTCTTGGCGAACAAGAGCGATGTGCATGCCGGTGGAAAAAGGTGCGAGGGGGAAAAAAAAAATACGTGGCACAGTTTCAAGTAAAAGGCGTGTGCTGAACGCTGTCACATAGCCAGGCTGCGGGCGCAACAGCCGGAAACACCCAGGAAAACGGCCAAGCTTGAAAGCAGCGTTTAAATTCTGAAGCCTTTTTTTTTCCGGCGTGCATCTTTTCAGCGCCATGCAATCCCAAGGTCCCGGTCCCTCAGCGCCGTGGCACAGCACGTCAGGACCGCTGCTGACACGCTGCCCACGCCCGGCGGGGCATGCGACAACGGGCATCCGCGAGGAGCTCGGGCAAAGCCAGCTCAGGTCTGGCAATGCTGTCATGGCCCGCGCCGGCAGCTCCACGAGCGACATGGCCACACCGCGCGCCCCTGCGCTTGTCACTGTCGCCAGACCAACCTTGCAGCTTCACCTTGCAGCTTCACCTACAAAAAAAAGCGTGCTAGGACATCGGCACGTAGGCAACGGAGGCGGAAACGTAGGTAGCAACATTGCTTCCGAGACACAAGCAACACCCACGAAAAGATGCAACGTTTCAAAACCGAGTACGTATATACCTTTTCTACATATTTTTCGTTCTGCACCCGTCATGCGGGCAAGATTTGCAACGCAACATCAATTCAGATCCGGTAGGGCGCCACACCGAATCCTTAAACCAGTTTGCGCATCAGAATTGGGCAGTGTCCAGCCGCGAAGCAAAGCACCCGGGCAGTGCCCACAACTGTGCATACCGCACGGGTTGCTACCTTCCCCCATGGTATGGGTTCCCCCTTCCCATTCAGTTTTCTTTGGTTCTGGTTGTATGTTAGGGGGTGGTGTATTCGTAGATGGCCATGAATCAAAAACGCATGGTTTGTAACAAGCTTCAGCGGCCATTCCGCGACATAGGTTTGTACAGAATCTTCTGGCTTGCGACAAGCACCTTTGCGACAAGATTCTTTTGTAGGGCATGCCTGCGCCAAGCATTCGCGACAAAGGTATGTAACAGCAGGCCGCGACAAAGGGGTATGTAACAGGGGCTTGGGGGGGCCCGCGACAAAACGGGTTTTGATTCACAGCCAGATGACTTTGCTTCATACCCCATACTTCTTCTAATCTTGTTGCACAATTTCCTACGATGTTGGCCATATGTTTATTTGGAATGGTGCCAGCTAAGTATAGAGCGCAGGTAGATCCGTTGCCCAAAGAGTTAACAGTACAAAGGTTTGAGAGTGATGACAATTACAAGGTTCGCAACTCCGGGAAGCTCATTCCATGTGACTGTTGGCACGTATCAAACGCCAAGACCGCACGAAGGTCCAAAAGTGATCACAACTACAAGATCGCGACGGATCGCGACGCCAGGGGCCCATCCCTGTAATTGTTGGCACTTCTGAGGAAGAACAAGGCATTAAAAACGACGGCAGTTCCGGGGGATTGCAGTTCCGAGGGGCCCTATCCCTGTGACGGCTGGCACTTCTGAGAGGTTTGGGCTGGGGGAGAGGTGGGACCATACCATGTGGGGGGTGGGGGGTGGGCATCTATCATTCCCACCGGGATCATACCTGCCCCCAAGGTTTCCCTGCAGTGCCCCAAACCCCCCAGTATCCCTGCCAGTTTGTAAAAGACTTACCTGTTTGAAGGGACTGAATGTAGGGCTCAAACCGCGTTGAAAACATTTCCAGAGAATGTATGGTCCGTGCGTCGGTTTTTTTACGTGTCTTACTCGTTGACCGGCCAGTGGACCTTCCCCAGAACAGAAAATGTGAACCATTCAAACATCATTGCGCTTTGGACTGCAGGAGTCCTTGTCGCATTGCCCTAAGCTGTTTCACGGAATTCCCCAATGCCTCGAAGCTGCGACACAAGAACGGGACAATTGCATAAACAGACGTGCCGGTTTTGGTTCATGAGTGGCAGTGGTTGATCTGCATCATGTAGCAGCCATTCAGGCTAAGGATTAGTTTTAGGCACGCAAGTTGCCATTTCATGTGGTTATGGCGCTGGTGGGGAAGGCGCGTATGATTGCTGGGGACGTCGGACGGCAACATGCTTGTGAGAATTGCATGCACGCAGGCAACACCAGCTGTGCCTTTGCATGGTCATGGTCACGGCCTTATCCACCTACCAGCCATCTGCAGTGGGGACGAAACGACAACCAAGGTTTTGCCCAAAAAGGATATGTCAAGCTGATGGTTCCTGATTCTACTTCAATGCGACACCAGGTTGGCTGGCGCGTTGCGGTTTACAGGGAACTTGTTGACGTGTTGTCACTGCGTGTGAGTCGCGGTTGTAAGTAGCATGCCCGCTAAAATTCGAACTCATAGATCTGCAACTTGCCAGGTGCGAGGCCATGCGGTGTGGCTGCATGGAAGAGCTGCAATGCCGCGCGCTGAGCGTGTTTGTTGTCCGTATGGCAGATTGCATGAGTGATATCTAACATTTTTTCCTCCAGGCCTGTGCTCCTTGGCACGATTGCCGGTTCCTGCCGGTGCGCCCGAACTGGCTTCTCGTGCAATCGTGCTTCGTGATTTTGCCTTCAAGTCTAATATTATTGGCAACGTATGGTGCAGCATGTCAATTGGGACCACGAATTTGAAGGTATTGTGCTCTCTTGAGTAAAGGCGGCCGGGTCATCCGTCATCATGGGCATGTCGGTTCATGAAAGTGATGGTTTTATGGAATTTCAGCTGTGAGCACGCAGGATGACGGCTTGGCCGGCTCAGATATACATGTTGATGAGTAGAGCACGACTTGCTGATTGCGGCAAAAAAGTTTGTCGCTTCCGTTCTTCCGGCTCGTGAGGTCCCACACATGTCACGAACACCCTGATATAGAACATTATAGAACATAACAACAGCATTTTCTTAGCAGACATAGTGCAAAGCACACGGAATAGATGCATGCAAGTTGGTTGCGTCAAGCCTTTGTGGCACATGCAGGGCAAATGATGGCGCACTTGGCCGCCATGGGTTTGGGCACTTCGTTGACGTGGTGGTGGTAATGCCTGCAACTGCGCCGGAGTTAGCGGTGTGGCTTGGCTGATCACATCCGGAATGTGTTTCAATATGAGGGGGCCATGAGTTGTGGGCTTCATCACAGTGTCATAATTAGGTTGTTCCTTGCGACGATGACTGGCCCGTGCGAACTTGAGTTTCACCGCGAGATTCCAGGTGCCTGTCCAATGATCATTGGAGATGCCGCAAGGCCTGATTTTGTCATGCCGCAGGATTTGTGTGATGTGCAGAACAGGAAGCGCTTCAACAAATGGACTTACGCAGCATGTGTCCTGTGAGCAGGATGCGTTGGAAAAACTGGAGAGGTTGGATGAAGATGCCGGAGAATTGGCCCGGCCCTCAGATTTTTTGTCCTAGGGTCTAGTAGCGTATTTTATTTCCACATGCGCTGGTTGTCGAGATCCTGGCGGGGCAGGGCCGGAACCATATGCAATTCGGCATGTTTGATTTCGAGACGACTGCTTTCGGGCACACGGGCAAGGTGGCGGGTGTGAATGGTGCGTCATCTAGACAAGCTGGTGCATTCTCACCGAGTCGCTGGAGTTGTCACAGTGTTTCCTTGATCTCACGCGTGGGATCGTTATGGTTTTTTCCAAGGTTTTCTCCAGCATGCGGACATCGCTCAGTGATACAAACATCCGAGTTCGACGGGCAGGTGCCTTCAAATGTTTCCGCTTGTGTTTTAGCTGACCACTTGTGACCCTTATTCGGAGGAAGTCGTTGCTTTCCAACATTGAGAATCCCCGCTCCCAATCAAGGCTGTTTGAACATGAGAGGCATTTCAAGGTAAGTAAAAATCCACATGTTGTCAATGAGGGCCATCATACCCGATCGATCGTTCATGGCATGATTGCACATTCCTCATCTCTTCCTGGGGAAGCAGAAGTTTGGATTGGTATGGCGGCAACATTCTTCCAGGAGCTTACAGACACCACAAATCTCCAAACTTCCAAGTGTTGACAGTTGCATGCCAGGCGCCCATGCTTTGGCTGAGCTGTGCTTGCCGGAGGCATGGCGAGGGTTGCCCATGCGCAAGATGTTTGCAGGTGCGTGCGTGATAAGGAGGGAGACCTGGAGATTCTGATGGGCATGCAAGAAGATGCAGAATATTGCTTGACCCACGCAATGTATGGCAGTTTGCCGAAACAGGGGGACACCAATATAGATCCCCAAATACTACAATCATTTTTATGGGAACCCCCAGAAGGGCACCCCTAATTTTCAATTTGGGAAAGCGCCATATGTTGTATGGCAGTAAGGGAGCCGTCAACAATTCTGACCAGGTGTGGGGCAAGAAGCCAGCCCAGTTCGGCATGCAGGCTGTCTCCGAACTGCCACTGGGCATTTCTGACGCGATGAGATTTACCCTAAACCCTAAACCGCAATTTAGATTTTAATGGCATAGTGCTGTTTGCTCTGTACCAGGAAGGCGGGTTTGAGGTACTCATTCCGTATGAATGGTAGAGTATGGAACTTAAGTAAGGCTTTAAAGGTTTAGGATTGAGGGTTGAGGGTTTAGGGTTTGGGATTAAAGGTTTAGGGTTTGGGGTTTAGGATTAAGGGTTTAGGGTTAGGTACAATCATGTACAATACTTATCCCCTTGGCATCCTTGGTTGGTGCAGAGTTAAGGGTTACAAGCAGGTATCCAGAAAGAAACTTAACATGGCGTTGCAGAACTGTTGCTGAACTTGTGTTCGTTGAGCCCCAGCGGTATCTTGGCTCCCTTAAACCTTTTCCCTAAAACCTAAACCGACTCTGAACATCTCTGAGTGAAACTTCAAGTTTGCGCCCCGCAGCAAGCGCCTGAACTAGGCATAGAATCCAACTGTGCGAAAGCCTTCAATTCTGCATAGAATCCAAGTGTGCGAATTGCATACTCTGTGCCCCGTCGGGAGAAGTGTTTAAGCGATTGGCTTCAACAGCCCAGGAACTCGGGGGGGGCCTGACCCTATGTAGGGTTTAGGGTTTAGCCCTATCCTAGACCTTCCCATTACCCTCAAATTAGGCCTAAGTCCAACTATTTACTTAGAAATCATACAACGCCTAGTAGGGTACTAGGAGGGTCCCGGATTTCCGTTTTATTCAAAATTCTTTTTCTCCCCAGCCAGAGCCAGAACTCTGCTATGGCTGGAAGCCTTGGGGGCCAATGGTTTTTTGTCGAAGGCATAAGACTGCCGCCCCTTGTAAGGGTAAAGGTTCTGCAGAAGTTTCCTAGCCTCACAATTAAATCTCTGGAAACCCAGGAGCTCCAAACACCGAACCCTGAACTCCCTCAAACAAAGATGGTACCACCTAAGCTTTCTACAAAGGAAGTGTTCTTGGGGTCTATGTTACTGGGAAGTCCGAAGCCGTTAACCTTAAATCTGGTTTAGGGTTTAGGGTTTAGGGTAAAAAAAAATCTTACAGCCCCAAACCCAAAATGCTGAACCCTACTTAACCCTACCCCTGCTACCCCTCAAATCCTTAAAATCTTCAGTTCTGAAACCCTGAGATCCTAAAAGCCTAAAACCCCGGCAAAGCCCCAAAACGCAAAATCCTTAACCCTGAAGCTTAAACCCCACAGCATCAGACTGAGGACTCGGCACTTGGCCGATCCCGACCTGCACGTCCGGAGGGCACCTCTGCTACGGTAGGTACTAAAAGGTGTAGCACGTGGTGTAGGGTTTTGGGTTTAGCGCTTCAGGGCTCCATAGGGTTTAGTATTTAAGGTTCAGGGTTCAGGGGCAAGGAAGGAGAAAAAAGGGTTTAGCGTTTAGGGTTTTAAGTGCGAGGGTTTTAGTGTCGAGGGTTCAGGATTTAGTAAAGGGTTTGTTGGGGTTCAGGGTTTCGGGTTTCCCCAGATGAAGCTTACATTGAGTTGCTTTTAACGAGCTTAAATTAAGTTACCATAATAAGGGTATATCGTAAACAATTGGCTGTCCTGGTTGTCGAAAATTGAAGTTCCTTAACAATAACCCGGTGAACAGCTTTTTGGTTTTGGGTGCGTTTGGGTTGTAGGACGGGAGATTAGGGTTTGGGGGCTAGGAGTCTTGCCGTCATTGTTTACTTGGCAGCATTTTGGGGGTTCTTGGTTTAGGTCTTGAGGGGTCCTGGGATGAGGCGATTGCAATTTTTCGGCAGAGCTGAGGAGAGAGAGTGTCGGATATAGGTCAGGTAGACCTCCCACCCAGTACTAGTGACTAATTACAAGGGCTAATACGGATTATTTGGGGGTCCTCTTATATCCTTCTCCTACCACTTTTACAGGGTGCGGGGTCCTCCTAAGATATAGGGTGTGACTCTGCGGATAAAGACAATAAACCAAAAGCGTGAAACCTGAAATCTAGCGGGGTTACACACGGGTTACGGGGTGGCCAACTTGATGCCACCAAAATCCCTGCTGGACGCTCAAACTTTCGACCTCCACAAAAGGGTTCACGCCAAGAGTGCGAGGATACCCCAGGACCCAGGGATGTACGAGGCTTAGCATAGGATTACTTGCAGGTTCATGGAGAAAGTCTTGGTTTGATGCCAGCAAGGCTGCTCGAGAGCCGCTTCGTGAACTTCAGACGAAGGCATTTGTGATGCCCTCGGTCGGGCAGCAAGAGGACCAGCATTAGGCCTAGGCACATGTGGCAGGTAGAGTTTACCCTGCCGCCCCAAAACAACATGGAAGCACCATTCTCACAAAAGCATTTTGTCGTTCCATGTTGGGGGGTGGAGTGTGGAAGCACCCAAGTCACGGCAACTCGTTTGCTTCGGGTTTAGGGCTGTGCAAGATTTCCTCTGTTCACCTTGCTGTTGCTGGAGAAAATCTTGAACCCCCGAGGGTTAGAATCCTTTCTATATCACTGTTATGAATCACTTTTAATGGCAGTATTGGGGGTAGACGGGAAAATGCAGTGACACAACCTATCACTTAAACCTTAAACCATTGTTGGCCCAGCGCATGTCTCGTGTTTTTTCTTCTGGGTAAACCAACCGTGCACTGTCAACATCAAAGAGCCGTCATACAAAGTGGAACCAAATTTATGTAGTAGCCTGCATAGGTACCAAGACTGTGGTCCTAGAGCCCTTCTAGAACTAGAGTATAGGGTGCCTAGAACAGACCTCAACATGATGTTGGTGAACAATTGGGAACCTACACTACATAATCCATTTACGCCTCCCTTGTTTAAACCCAGTTTCCATTTTCTTTTCCATTTGATTCTCCATATCCTTATTTACGCGTATATACCTGTATGCACCCTACATACTCCCACTTTGGTACCCAATCAGCCCCTATAATATGGACCTGTAGATGACAGCTTCCGCTGGGCACTACGCACAAAAGGGCGCTACGGTTCATAACTAGAGTCCCACATGACTTTAGTATACTGAAGTGCCACGCTTCCCAATGTTTGGCTACTTGAGCCCTAAACCCTAAACCCTCAGTATCAGCCATCAGGCTGACATAGCTAAGCTGCGCGTGAGTTATTTCTGGTTTGGGGTGAATAAGGTTCAGCGCGTCGACATGTTTAGGACGTGTTGAAATGGGCATTTCCCCAAACCGGGGCCGCTTACAAACCCAAGTTTCCCCAAAGACTAGCATCAAAAGGGGGTCTCCCAAAAACGTCGTTGTTTTTGCAAAGCCTCAAGTGAGCCATAGTCTAAACTCCTAGTATCCCCCTGAATAGCCCCTATAGTAGTCCCCTAAATAATCCCTTTAAGGAGTCCGGACCCTAAACCCTACACTTTATACAATCCCCCCTAAGACCCCTTTGAGGGGTTTAGACTATATAATCCCTTATATAACCCCCTTCAAGGAGTTTAGATTACGGCTCAAGCAACACACTTCATGACCTTGGCCATGGCAACTGACAGGGTTTTAGGATTCAGGGTTGAGGGTTTAGGGAGTTTGGGGTTTAGGGAGTTTGGGGTTTAGGGTTTTAGAGTTTAGGGAATGGAAAAGAACATGAAAACTACTCTACTATATTGGGGTTATATAGGGATGATGGCAAAGAAAATGGAAGCTACTATAAACGGAGTTTGGGGTTTCCAAGCATGAAGGTCCTTTCATACGCTTCCAGACGCTATCGTCCTTAGAGTCAGGACTCCTCCACATAGAGCAATGGTGTTGATGGCGGGTGGTATAGAAAAAAAGGTGCTTCAGGAAATTGAAGGTCCCTGTTTGGGGGGCCCCATAAGGAAGATTATGGTATTTTGAGGCCTATTTTGGGGTCTCCCTATTTAGGGCAAGCCCCCAATACTGTATACCAGACAGCTACACAGGCTGGAGGCAACAGCTGTCTTCAAGCCGTAGAGGTTCGCAGCGCTAGGTGGTTATATAGGGATAATGGACAATAAGATGGAAACTACTATTTAGGGTTTAGGGTGTGCCCAAATCCTGAACCCTGAAGCCCGAACTCCCAGGTGGGGGACGTAGTTGTTGCTGGTCAAGCCGCCATACCTGACCTGAGAGAATCCTGCTTGCACACAAGCTGGTCTCAATGTCGCGCGTCAGCCCGTATGCTCTTAAACATTGAGCTTCGCCCGAAAGCATGTGCAAATGCTTGCCTTTGGTTAGCTGGGAATGAAGTAATGGAAGGAAAGTACAAAATTGGGTTATGTAGGGACTGCTTGAAGGATCCATTCTTACATTCCTAGCTAAGCGAAGGTAGGAACAGCAGGGGTTAACTTTAGGTCCTTACAGTCGCCTTCATCAGACATAATTACCGACTTGAGACTGCCTTCCCTGGTGTAAAATTGCCTAGAGGCCTAGAGCTGTTTTAGACATGTTGGGATGGGCCTGGAGGTCCTGAGAAATTCTGATGGACGTGTCAGGTTGTGCGTGCAGGGTTTTGTAGTTACGCCTCGGCCGTCTCTGTTTGGATGCTGTGTTTCATTCATGCCTCAAGCTTCAGGACTGTAGGGTTTTGAGCGATTTGAGAGTAGGAGGCATCTCAGGTATGCTGCGCATGTAGGACTGTAGGATTCCTAACCTTATCTACTTTTGTGAGATCCTTCCTTTCCTTTGCAAATACGCATTGAAGCCTTAGAAGTGCCGACAACATCTATTGTCCTTTTCCATGGTGTTGAGTGAGGAATGGGGGGATGCGTATATGCGATTGTAGGGGGGTATACAAACACGACTGTAGGGATCCAGTGTATCACTCAATGCTAAGCACTAGGTAGTTCTGACAGGGGCCCTGAGTGGGTAAACCTTAAAAGCAAACCTTACATCCACCCTAGACCCTAAACCCCAAATCCTAAACCTTAAACCTCAAAGCCTGAACCCCAAACCCTAAACCTTGTGTTTCTTGGGGCAGCACAACCTAAGCAAACCTAGATTCGCGGCCCTTGACCCGTAGCGCCCCATCCGCAAGTTTCTCAAACTGTGCGGAAGAAGCAAGGGTTGGTTTACAGTCCCCCTTAAGTAGATAGAATATGGGGTATATGGGGGTCTTATCATATATACCCAAAGCCATATTCTATCTTCTTAAGGGCGAATATAGGGTTTCGGGTCCAAGTTTTAGGGTTTAAGGTACAGAGCACTCCAGGGGCCAAAGGCCTTTTATCAGGCAGATTCCCAGAGCTTCTGAAGATGTAGAGTCCCTGCTTACTTGTTGGTGTCTGGTTAATTTCTTGCAGACATATCTGCGCTACAGTCTAAACTCCTTAGTATCCCCCTTGATAAGCCCTGTAATACTCCCCTTTATAATCCCTTATGTAACCTTCTTCAAGGAATTTAGACCCTAAATCCTAAACCCTTAACCCCTATAACCCCTGAACCCCTATAACCCCTAAACCCCGATATAACTATATGAGAGCCTTTTGAACATTTCACGTTGGACACCCTTTGAAAACCCAGAGGCAAGGTTTGCATAGGATAGCATTGTTGCCAAGGTTCGGCTTCGGGACGAGGAGTTGGGTGTAGGGTTTAGGGTTTGTGGTTTAGGGTTTGGGGTTTAGGGTTGCTTGGAGGGGTTCATGGCTAGTTGAAAATGGCGTTGTATTTAAAGTAACCCAAGAAACATGTTTAAAGGCCCGTTTAGGGTTTAGAGCTTACAGTTCCCCACGCCCTGCGCAGCCCCGATCAATTCAACAATCCCTTCCACCTATGACTGAACAACCCACAGAACGTATAAATGCTAGGATTTAGGATTCATGCTAAGGGTTATGTTACCGGTGGCAATTGACTATGGCAGGACCAGGCAACAAGATCTTAAGCCAACCTGCTTAAGCAGAACGACCACTGCTCATGAACAAACAATCCTTCATGAGCTATAGTCTGAAGTCCTTAAAGGGGGTTATATAGCGAATTTTATAGGGGAGCATTTTGGAAGTTATTAAGGGGGATACAGGGGCTTAGACTATAGCTCACATGCCAGGGTGGCTGTTCTTTCGCGCTTGGGCTTAGGGTTTAGGGTTTAAGGGTTAGGGTCTAGGGTTTAGGCGAGTTGTTCGAGGTGCTTAAGCCTTCAGCAAAAGCTCTAAGGTGTTCCAGGGCCATATGAACTCCTGCGAGTATTAGGCTTACGAAGGGACCATTAAACGTGGACATAGGGCCCGGTTTGGTCATTCAGTATAGTCGCTAAGAAGGAACCCATGTCCCTTAATTATATGGGAAATATTAATCCCTACAATCGCCCAAATTAGGGTTTTTGGGCTTTGGGCTTAGGGTTTATGTTTGGGGTCCTAGGCGAACAGAAGTCGAACATAGTCGAACCCTTCCGTCTTTGACTCCTCGAGCCTGAGCTACAAACCCTAAGCCCTAAGCCCGAACCCTAAATCCTAAACCCTAAGCCCTGAACCCTAAATCCTAAACCTATGCCATCTGTGCCCTGCAAGTGTCAAGACCCTAAAGCCTAAAAGCCTGAAACCTAGATTGAACCCTAAACCCTAAACCCATAAATCCCTAAGCCCTAAACCCTATATTATACCCCAAATTAAGCAGCCCAGAAAACCTATAGTCCCCCTTAAGTAGATAGAATATGGCTTTGGGTATATTATAATAAGATCCCCATATACCCCATATTCTATCTACTTAAGGGGAACTATAACCTCTAAACCCTAAACCCTAAATAGTAGTTTCCAGTTTCTTCTCCATTATCCCTATATAACCCCTATCCCTGAATAACCCTGAACCCTAAGCCCTAAACCCTAAACCCTAAACCCTATATTATACCCCACATCAAGCCGCCCCCGCAGGATTGGCAGGTTCGCGACGCCACATTGCGGGCGCTGTCGAGTCTGGGTCCAGGGGCTCTGGCGGTCGGCCGGGACAGGGCGGCGTGGGTCAGGGTTTAGGATTTAGGGTTGAGGATTTAGGGTTTAGGGTGGAGGATTTAAGGTTTAGGGTTTAGGATTTAGGATTTAGGGTTTAGGATTTAGGATTTAGGGTTGAGGCTTCAGGATTTAGTTTTTAGGCTTCGGGATTCAGGGTTTAGGGTTCAGGGTTTAAGATTTTGGGTTTAGGGCCAAAGCCCAAATCCAAAACCCAAAACGCAAAACCAAGAACCCAAAACCCCAAACGCCACACCCAAAATCCAAGGATGCGTGTCGCCACTCCCAAAGTGTAGGGATTCGGGGTTTAGGGTTTAGGGGTCTGGCAATTTGCAGCGAAGATAAGGGGGGATGCAGAGGAGATCTGTTAGGGAGGGATATCGTGGAGATTATGTCTGGGGAATTGAGGTTCAAGTTAGGTCAATCCCCCCAAGCCGTACGAGAGCCAAGTTCAGATAGGAACGCCAATATCAGAATCTGAACTTTGATGCTTTGAGGGAAATCCCCGCGACGAACCTTCATGAAATTGCAGGGGCAAGCGCTCTCAGCATTTACACGAGGAGTCTGGCTTGCTACATATAGACTTACTCATCCTGAGCGCAGTCCCACCAACACCTTACGCCTCAAACCTTACCTCAACCTTTAACCCAAAGCTCCAAGTTCTCCCAAACCCTAGACCCTAGATCCCAATTTCCCATGCAGGACATGGCACGCCTTCTGGTTGATGACAGCGCAGTTTGCCGTACCGCTGCGAAAGCAGCTTTGGACTGTCGGGGGAGGGTGGAAAAGGGCAGCTTCTCGAAGTATTGTAGGGTATTGATTTTGGTACTAGAGTAGCCTAGAATCCTTCGATAATTGTGGCACAGGCCCTGAACCGTACACCCTGAAGCCTAAACCTCATCACCACTGCAAAGATGCCCTCACAGAAGCGTTGGGTCAGCTGACATCCGGGGCTGCGTGCCCTGCCAAGAAAAGACTTCAAGCTCTAAACCCTAACCCCTACATGCTGCCCATAGTGGTGTAGAGGCACCCCTAAACCCTACACCCCGCCTAAACCCTTAACCCTAAAAAAAGGCCTTATGATTCCAAGTCTCAGAGCAGAGGGCTTGTGGCCTAGGGGCTCAGGATGCGACTGCCGTGGATTTAGGTTGAAGGCTTCTGGGCTCCCAGCAATGGGCACCTTGATCCTATCCGGCAGTTACGCTGAAGGATGGCATGCACCCTCTACACGCAAACCCGCATGCCTCAACTTTCAACAGGACTGCCCTGACCCGAACCCTAAACCCCCAACCCCAAAGCGTCAGCCTAAACCTTCTTTTTGCTGCAGTTTAGGGCCTGCTACGCTCCTTGACCCTTAATCCCCTGAAACCCTGAACCCTACACCCTAAACCCTACACCCTAAACCTTAAACGCTGAACCCTAAATCCTCAACCTTTGTGCCTGAACAGCTGGCTGCAGGACAAGCTGGTAGGACCGAATGGGGAAGTGCTTGCCTTTCAGGGGGGATTAGTATGGAATCTGGGAATCTCTTATATAGGGATTCTAATATGGGAAAGTTTTATATAGAGATTATCATATGGGTGGTTGTCAGAATTATGTTCTCTTTCTGGGTACCCTACATATTAGGTGCCGTATTATAATAGGCATCCAAAAAGGGACAAGAATTTTGATAACCACCCATATAGGGATTTTTATTCCCTTATGCCCTACTACACCCCAGTAAGTCGCAGGTTTGGCCCTTAGGCTTTACGACTCGAGTTTTGGGTTTGCCAAGTCGGTTTTTGCCTTTCGGACCAGTTGCAGAGACAGAAGCCTGTTGCCAAAGGAGTTAGGTTCATAATTTGTTGTTGTAGCGTTCGGAGTTACGGTTAAGGGAATACTATGTGTGTTGTGGTGATGGATTTGAGCTTAGAGCCTAGTCACCGCTTAGGCGTCAAAGGTGATTAGAGCTTTGCGGGAAGTTGGGAAGTTGTGCTCACGACCCCAGTATGGGTACCTACAATTGAATAGGAGTGCTCGAAAGTTCCAGTAGTGGTGACTTCCCAGATTAGGGGAAAGAATAAGGATCGTAGTATTTGGGGTCACCCAGAGCCCTAAGCCCTAAACCCTTGACCACAAACCCTTAACTTGGAATCCTAAACCCTGAGCCCTGACCTGTAAGGCGTAAACCCCTAGCAAGTAATTGCCGAAGGACTTGGGCTGGCTGCAGCAGATCTCCAGGCCAGGCATCTTTAAGAAATCCACATCAGAGTGCACATGGTAGGTTGCGCAAAAACTATGGTGCCTGTTTTGGGGATACCCTAAATGTTAGAGGCTTCGTTTTTTCTGAGAGATTCAAAAAGGGCTACAATTTTGACAACTTACCTTCTGAGACTAAACCCTAAATTCCCGAAAACCCGAAACATGTGTTTTGCAGCCTGACCCCTCACAGTCTTTACTGGAGAAGTCACAAATTGACCCAGACTCCAGACTCCAACTCCAACTCCCAGGGATCTTAGGTTGATGAAGCCTACAGATGATAGGTTTCGGCTGGGTTTAGGGTTTACGGACGAAGTTGGCATGTCTTGAAGAAGTGCATTGGGAGCGCCGAGGGATTTCAGCAGGCCAACAAGGCATGCTGAAAGTTTGCTGAATGGTCTCCACACCGCTGCCACGAAGCTCTTCGTTCTCAAGTGCCGCAACCCCGAACCCTAAACCCCAAGCCCTGAACCCCCAACGCCGAATCCTAAACCCTAAACCCTCGAGGCGTAAGCTCTCACGCCTCTTGGAGGTGGTGGTGCCCCCGAATGCTGAGCTCTTTGTTGCTCGTTTGGGACACCAGGCGCGGGCCCAGGGCCGGTTGGGGTTAGGGTTTAGGGGTGTAGGGGTTTAGGGTTCAGGGTTTAGGGTCTAGCTGCTGGGTTTTAGAGCCACAGCCTCCGCGTAGAGAAAAGCTTGAGCCCGAGAGGGTGGGGAGCGTCTTTGGGCAAGGGATCCCCGTAAACAATGTTTGAAGAAGAACCAGCAAGCTGAGCCCAGAAGCCTGAGGCATAAGCCTTCAGCCTGAACATCAATTGTAAACCAGTTCCAGGCAGAACATTTGATTTCCAAAGTATAGCTGAGTCCCTAAGGTATGAGCACATCCTGGGCTTCTGCAAGCCATAGTCCACCACCTACAATGCTCAGTCTGCAGCCCCAAGTACTCTGAGACCACCTGAAGCACAACCAAAGGGTGACAGAGGATGCCACACATCCCAGAGGAGGCCAGAAACAAATGGGGGTTTCCCATAATTAGGGGTACCCTTTCTGGGGTCCTTATAAGAAGGATTATAGTATTTTAGGGTCTATATTGGGGTCCGGGGGTCCCCTTATTTTGGGAAACCAACAAATTTGGATGCCCTGATGAAAAGCTTCTTGAGACCAACAAATTGCGGAGTTGCTACATGCTTCCGATGGAAGTTCGATCTTAACACCGCTTGCAGCAGCGAAGTTGCAGACCGTTCTTCTCCCACACGTTTCTGGCCTTTCGTGAGGTGGGAATGAAGGAATGGTTCTAGCCGGACGCCCTAAACCCCAAGTAAATCATTCTCCTTGTTTGTTCCTCATGATTCCTTGCCTTACTGATGCCTCAGAGAGAGAGAGAGAGAGAGAGTGGGAAAGTGGATCCTTGTCATAGTCCCTATATAATCCCATCTATACCCCATTGACGGTCCCCATCTTCACTCTGCCGCTCCCCCCGCAAGCACAAGCAGGATCCGAAGGTGCGCTGCGCTGCTGCCTGGGCCTTGGGCCATAGCCACTCTGCAGCCCACAGTATTTTTGTTTTAGCATGTATTAGGGTTTAGGGGTTCGACAACCAGGACGTAAGGTCCTGATTGCAAGGGTTGTGGCTTCATATTGGTTGAAGTTAGGGAGGTCCCTCTGAAGGTGTAGGGTTTAGGGCTTAGGGTTTGCGGTTTAGGGGTTACGGTTTATTGTTTGGGGTTTAGGGTATTGGGCTTGGGCTTGGCAGGGTTTGGGGTTTGCAGAAGTGATTTGATGCTCTAACCCTAAACCCTAAACTGAAAGATTTCGGGCCTTGGGGCTTGGCTTTAGCAACTGGCATTCGCAGCTTACGGGGGGTTGCTTAGGGTGCAGGCTTTGGGCTTAGTCATTTAAAGCCTCAGGTTTGAGTCCTAAGCCTAGACCCTAAACTCACCCTAAACCCTACAAGAGGTTATTAAAAAACACACACACACACACACACACACTTGATCTGGTTAAATGAAAGTTGGGAAGTTGAAGCTCAATTTCTCTCAAGTCAAAACTGGAATGGTGAAAATCTCTGCTCTGAGGTCATCCCG
>CAJNIZ010007438.1:0-16128 GCA_905231905.1 Symbiodinium pilosum
GCCCACTTCGGCTGTGTGTGACATAAATATGGCTGGGCAGCTTTAAGTTTATCGAGTCCCGCATGCTGCCCCATAGGGCAAAGCATCCTGTTTGGCTTGGTCTTGAACATTCCGCTGATAATTCATAGTAGATGCCATCCGCCTGAAACGGGTTCCTGACGGTGGATTTCTGCCCTTAAGAGGCCAGCACCCAACTAATCTACAATGATCCCACCAGTACCCATGTGTGAATAATTACATATTCTGGGCGCGATTGCAGACATGTACCGAGGGGCACCCATATTGTACAATGTTGTACATTTTCTTGGTTTCGATGACGTCACATGCAGATCTTCTCTCACTACCTACTGCAGCATGTTCGATGCCCAGCCGCTAGCCCCAACTCATTTCCCTGATTGGCACAATGAACAAAGCCTTTGGATTTCCCAAATTGATGCCTGTACGTATCCCTCCTCTGAATTAGCTTGAGCTCATGCATGGCGAGCGGCTGTGGATCTTCTTGCTACTGTACCGTGCAGTGCCACTGCCAGGACAGGAACCAGAGATAATATGGGGGACATCCAGAAGTAATGTATCTGGAGGTGGTGACCCCTCTCATTTCTTCAATGCAAATTGCCCGCAGTGTTGTCAGGGGGGTTTGAAGGCGAAATTTCCATTTCTTCAGACAGCCCCCCATGCGCTTTTCTGGCGCCACTCGAGATCTGCAAATTTCTGCAACAGGTTGCCTGCGTCTGCCGTGCCAGCAGGACGCTGATGTCAACCTTCACAATTGCTCGTGCTTGTCGACGGAGATGAATGTTTAGTCTGTGCTGCGTGGCGATCGATTGGTGCTAGTTTCATTGCCCACGTTCACCTGATGACAGAGCTCTCCAAAATGCGCATGCACCATTTTGGCAGGAACGCTCACAAGTGAGACCCCATTTTGGACCTGCATTGAGGTTTATGGGGCCCAGGGTCCTCGTGAAGGGCTCACATAGGGATCTCTCCGTGAGTCTCTTAGAAACCCTATGTGCTGCCATGGTGTTTCAGGAACTTGCCTGTTCAGGATGTGGATTGTGCAGACGTCAGGGAGCTAATCTGCTATTGCAGCACATTTCTTCCAATTGCAAATCTTGATTGAAACGAGCATTCCTCGAAGGGCCTGTCTTGCCTGTCGTCAGGGTTTAGTAGCATGATTAGGGTAGCTTGGCAGAAGACTGTTTGCAAAGTGGCTTCCATGAGGAGCAGGCCTGGCGCTGTCAAGATCATCTGCAAAGTTGAAACGTAAAGTCACCAGCCCCAGATACCGCTGACACATGCTTGCTCCATGACAGCCTGCAGACCACGGGGCACTCTGCAAACACAGATCGCTGCTTCCCATAGCCTACTTCAGAAGCTTCTCCGCAGGTTTTCGCTTTGAAACGCAGGTCAAACAACAGAGTGTCATGGTGTCGTGACGCCTCTGGGCAAACGTTTAGCCGAGCCATGCCCCCTGCATCCTGCTACGTGCTGGCTCTCGGCAAGTCTGATAGAGTTACAGTCGATACGCCACGCGAATCTCTTTACAGCGAGTGAAATGAATCAGCTGCAGTCGACGCAAGAACCGTGCTGAGCCACCGGCGATTTCTGACGGTCAGGTCTTCACATGCGCTGATTTTTCCGTGACTCTACCATGTACATTCATGTACATGCATTAACATGTAAAGAGCTGTGATCCGTAACTCTTGCACCGCGCCAAGCCAGAACAACGGCCGTTGAAGTCCTTTGCATCAACTTGGCTGGCCTTCTTACAAGTTATTCTTGTGCTACATACGTTTCTCGTACCAAGTCCAGGAGTTTGCATATCTCGGCCCTAGCTGAAGTTAGCCGTGCAGTGAGGACGGGAAAATCTGCCACAGCTCTGCAGCCTCAAGCCGAGTACCATTGATGCTGGCAATCCATTGACCCACTACCGACCAGACATGACCAGACGCAAAATGACATCCTGGGTTCCAACCGGTTGGTAGGCCCTGTGAGAAAGTCTCTGATGGCAGACCGCATTTGGGTTGCAACGGGAGTGACATTCTGACTTCCTAAAGACTTCTAGCATCAACAACCTCAACCTGGAGCCCAGACCGCGCATGACAAGGCCCTCAGCTTTGTCCTGTAAGTGTACAGGGGCAATTCAAGGATGGCAGGCTTGCACACCTTTGAAGGGGTTTTCGCACCGCGTTTCGAGGGGTGCTTGGGCCTCAAACTCCAGTCGCATCTCGGCATTTTCACTGGAGCTTGACTCAGATGCACTTGCTTGAGGCAAGATAGCTGCGGGTTGCATGATTCTTGGCTGGCACGCAGCTCTGAGTACTGCAAGTTGCCCGGAGATTGCTTGGTCGCAGATGTTCGCGCCACCTGTATGCCGACGGATTTCTTCGAGGCGGTCAGGCAGCCTGAACGTGAGGTCCATTGTCCAGCGGAAAAAGCTAAAGCTGACCCATGGCTGTTTGGTCCTTGAAGGGTTGTCGTCACACCTTTCGCAAAACACCCTCGAACAGTTCGATGGCATAAGCCTTGGCCCAGAACAGGTGGCTGTTTCAGCTTGCCCTTTTGGCATTGTTTTCGAAGACTCCACAATTGCATATGCAACAGCTGGGGCCCAGGACCTTTACCATGGCCAAGCTACCCTTGGGTTGGCCAGCTTGCCTGGGTGGCCCACTGTTTCTGTTGCGGGATAAGACCCTAGTGTGTGGCCGCGTTTGTGCACCAAGTCATTCAAGTAAGTCGTTCGGGCTCCGTGGATGGATTTTTTGCTACAATGCATGCAGGCCCATGGAACATGTCTAACATTTCTACAAGGAAAGGTCCTTGACGCCCTAGCCTGTACGCCGAGGAAGCATCGCCAAATTTTCTTGTTCCGTGCCCATCTAGGCAGCCTCATTAAGCGCACGGTGGCGTCAACTTCAAAGCTACATTATGTTTGTAGACAGCACTGGCGTCAAGCTTCAGCGAAGACTGCAATGCTCTGCATGACCTGCAGCTTGGGTTTAGGGTTCATGACGGCACCAAAGCCCACGGGAGTGCTGCAACGTGAACACATTATGCAGGATTCTCAATGCCTGCGACACAGTTGCCGGTAGCAAGCCTTTCGAGGCAAATCCCACAAGACCACAAGATGTTTGGTGTCGCTAGGTGCCACCAGTCTCGGGAGAAGAGTGCAGCTCGGGCACCGGCTTCGAACTCAGCCCAAGAAAGAATCCGTCATTCTCCCATGGCCCGCAAGACGACCTGTTCGTGCGTCAAAACGTTCGCAAGATGCCAGAGGAAATTCATATACCGTTTCTCCTTTGGTGGTTGCAGCATGCCAGTTTGACTGTGCGCTCCTGTTCCTTTCGTGAGCAACCATGTACTGAAGCCTTGATGCAGGCATTGCCACGGCTTGGAATTGGTGCTCCGTTGCGCAAGTTCGTCACCAACCGCACGCATCCACAAGATTGAGGATGGCAAAGCCGCGAGCACACTGCTGCCGAAGCAGAGGGAGGCTAAGACCAGTTCGGGTTGTATGATAACCACCCGCCAGAGGATAATGCCCTGGTGCGCCTCGAAAGCCCAAACGTGGGGCTTTAGTTGGAAAAACGATACGAGGAACACATAAAACAACGAAAACGATAAGGCCAAAGGGCCCAACACTTTGAGAAGCAATAAGAGGCAAATAAAACGAGAACAACTTCTCGGGTCAATCAAATAGGAACGGGGTTTTTATACAGCCCCACTTATTGCAGCGTTGTGACTGTATTGACTTCTCCACGACATTCACCCCATATCTCAATGAGATGCTTGGGGACACGTGCCTCCACTGAAGCAGGTCCACGGTGACATAACCCCACCTACATCTGCATTTGCCTGCGTAGTCGCCGGTTGGTGGCACGATTAGCTGATTCACGTCAGGCCTGGTCCTTGGTAAGTTCTTCGGGCCTTTGCGCAGCATTCTGCCGAAGGCAACAAGGGGCAGCTGCCAGCCGTGTCTTTCATACAATCTCGCCCGTTCAGCCGGAGGAGCAAAGCAGGAGGTGCCAGGAACAGAAACTCAGCCTTGCTTACAGCCACAACCAATTTCCTGCACTTTCACCCAGCAGTTTGAGATAAGACGCCGGCTGTAATGAATGCTGAGTTCTGCTTCACGCAGCAAGTCAAGCCTTGATATCATATGCACTGCTGGACTATCTGCCCTGGGTTGGAATCTAAGAAGAGTTTCTGCAAAGCTGTTCAGGTGCAACTCAGATGCCCGATACCTTGCTGCGGCAAATCGACAGGGGTCTCATGAGCTGGCTGCCACAAGGGGCAATGATATGCGGTGTGTCGGTAGAATATGAAGAATGTTATTGGAGATGCCCAGGTCGAGCTCCTTCCACCTTTTATGAGATACACTTCGGTCCTTGCCTTCCGCATGCGCATGTCCAATTCCAGTCCCATTTCATGTTGGACATTCAATACCAGCTGCAAAGCTTGTGGAGCTTGCGGTGCTCGCTCAGTTCAAGTCAGAGAGCAGTGCATGTGTTTTGCTTGCATTGCTTCCGACCTGTCACTCTTGTTCGGCGAGGCTTTTTCGGCTTCGGCGCATCAAAGGCGGCCAAGCATAAACGGCTAGCTTGCTTTGCTCGCTTTCATGTCGCTGTTGCCTTGCACACCAGTCTTGCACCAGTGACACGGCAGGAAGGGTGGAGTTCCCAGCAAAAACACGCGCAGGCAATTTGAAAAAGGCGCGGTCAACACACGCACCCTTCGCAGGATCACTGAGGTTTAAAAGGTTCTCAGCATTCTCAGCAGTGCGAAAGTATGTGAGCTAAGCTAGGATCGCAGATTCAGGCCTTAAGGTCCTTAAGGTCCCCAAAGCGCATGCACTCCATTCTGAAATGTAAGCAACTCCCATCTGACATCTTGGCCCTGGCACCCCATCGCAATGATTATAATTACTATTATTGCTATATTCCACAATAGTGGAGAATCAAGTGAAAAAGAAGATGGAAAATGAAATGGAAACTGCTATACATGCTCAAGTCCTTTACTGCATCAGGGTGTTTCAGCACTGATAGCCTGGGCTTTGGAGAGCGCTTTTCTGGATGGAGCCACGTGCACGTTGAGGTGTGTATCAATGTCAGTGTGATTGTGGCACCAACTGGCTGCCAGCCTTCTTTGGAATCGTTCGCCTTCAGATCTTGTGCATCAACTTTTGCACGTGAAGGCCATGACATTGCGTGATCCGCCTAAGGGCGCCAGTCATTCATCGTTTGCCAAAACAAGCATACAGTAGGCACCAATGTGGCTTGTTGGAAAGCACCATCAGGACGCGGAGGGCTTCGGCGGCTGAGGTTAGATTCCACAGACCACGCAGCCATGATGATGATATGGTTTGGTGTGTAGCCACACAGATCTGGGGCACGGACAGCGAGTTGTGCTTTAGCGTGCCAAGTTGCACAGCCAACGAACGAAGTTATAACTTTGAGGAAACACGTGAGGTCCAAGCCCTAATCAAGGTGACATGACTCCGCGTGAAATAATGCAGCTCAAAGCTAGGCCACTGCAGCGCCTGTGTGCAGGCTCCACACTTATGACGAGATCTTCTAAGTGGCTTTCTTGAACAGGATTTCGGAAAGCTTCGGCGCAGAATGATCTCTTTCACATACAAGGTCGTCTAGTTTGCTTGCATGCCCTCCAGGGTCCTACCACCTGCAGACCAGGACCTTCTGGACCGAAGAGTGTTTCATGCTAGTGTTCAGAAGTCCATGTCTCGTTGCCACCGACAAGCATCCCGTGACAGCTTGTGCTTGTAAGCTGGCTTCAAGTACGCCCGAGGTGCCCCGAAGGTTTCACCAAGAGCGAACGTGCCTTGGCTTATAGAGCTGCTGCGTGCAAAAAGCATTGCCACATTTTTGTGCCTCCTGCGGCGTTGGCAATATCAGGGCCCAACAACTGTCCCAGCCCACACATCAGCCACTCATCAAACACTGAGCGAGATCAAGCTTTTGCGGGGCAGGCCCAGGCATAGTCTTCCGGTAATTCTTTTGGCAGCCACCTAGCTTGGCAGCATAACATACGTATCAGCACAAGTGTGTGTGGCCGTACAGGGCTGGGGATTTTGCCAAAGATGTAGTCTAATACTAATCTGATTTGCAACGACTGGCAGACTCCCCAAATTCACAGGCGGGGTGCGTACGTCCCCTCATGTTGCAACCTGAAGCATCGCGTGCGGAGCTGGAGCAGGTGTGCCACACGTGACCATGGCCCCGAAAAGTCCTACTCTCAGTAGATATTCTCGATTAGGGATGCTGTATCTTTGAAAGGGTTTCACTTTGTCTAACAACCTTTCAGATCCCCTAGTGGTCAAAGTCTAAGCTGCGTAGGCAGCCGGGAACAGTGTGGAGGAAGATGAGGAAGGATCCCTACGGTAGGCCATAATTATGCCATCCTGAAGAATACTACGGTGGCTCCCGTTTTCTTTTCCATTACTTCTTTCCCTGCTACCCACCCTAAACCCTGTAGTCGTTTCCATCTCCTTGTCCAGTCCTCTATTCCTACAACCACCTGTGTCACCTCCTTGTCGACAGGCTGCTTCATGGCTGTCAGAAAATGCTTGTGATTCAAGCTTTGCTCATGGCACCGTTCCCACAACGATTCGATAGACATCTCTTGTGCAAGGCTCGCCTGTGCTGATGGCCTTGAAGAGGTAGATTCATTCGAGAAGGATTGCTGTAAAACTTGCAGTTCCATCACTACATGACACCTCATCGAACACGTCAGAGGCTGAAGCCCTTGCCAATTGTCGGAAGGTGCTCGCTCCAAGTGCAAAGCAGCACTAAAGGGGACTGTTGTGGACGTGACGTGACGTACGAAGGACCCTGAAGTTATGATTTATCTGATTTCAATATGCTTCCAAGAACTGCTCACGAGTCCTTGCTGCCTACTCACATCTGCACACTGCACAGTGGACCCAACCCAAAAATCATTTGCTGCTTCGTTAGCCGCTGCAGGATAACCAGACGTGCACAGATTTGCTGCACTGGAACAGTTCCGGATTGTTCGGGCATTGATGGTCCTCTGCTTCTCGGAGACTCTGGAGGAATCTCTCTGCTCGAGCATGTGGAACTCTGCCGTGAGCCTCCAATGCAAACTATGATGGATATTGCTCTGCCGATCTCTGCCGGTTTCAACACGGTGTAGCTACTGTGCTACTGCTAGGGCTGCTAGGGCTGCTAGAGCCTGCTCCGGCTTCTTTCTTTTGGCAGTCCAAGTGAGAGATGACTAGTAATAGTAGACTCGCGTCTAGACGATCAATTCGAAAGCAGCTGCTTTGACCGGGGCGGAGGCGTAGCATGGGAGATTGGAGCCTGCAGATCCTCAGACTTGCTGGCCAGGGAAGTGGGCGTGAAAAAAGGAAAAAGGTAGATTTTTCTCACGCTGCGGACCCAGCCTCATTGAGTACTCAGGAAGTACTCAATGGCTGAGAGGCTCAGAGTGACCAGGCTGTGAAGCCACTCCCAAATCACACACTCTGTGAAGCTGCCACCCCGCAAGAAGCTACCCACCCCTAAGCAGCTAACCACCCTCGACTACCTTCTTTCTCTCCGTGTCTTGCTGTGCCACAAGAGTTTTGTGTGTGTTAGGCTGTCTCTTACTGCTCAATGTATTTTCCGCGGCCCATGCGCGCACTTCCATCTCCACTTGCATGGTAGCTGGGGGAAGGACATAAGCCAAACGGCCTCCCCAAGCTTGTGGCCAAACATCGTAAGATGAGATGAGTAAACCTTAGCTAGTTCCCGACCAGTGCTTCCACTGGCTCATCTAATGTGTTGCAAGTGCCAGGTCTTGGTACCAGCTATCTGGCCACTTGCTCTTTAAGTATGCGTTAGCACTAAATGTACCAAACAGCTGGAGCACTGGCAGGGTGAAGGCTGTGGTCATTTCGCAGCGCAGCCCAGAGCGCCATGAGCTCTGATTCGGCACTCGTGTGGAGACTGCTACTTGTGAGTTGGGAAGCAATTCTAAGTCCATCTAGCAACGAGTCTACTAGAAGTGCCGCACTCGGATTACCTTCCTGGAACAGAAGCCAAGGTAGTAGCAGCGCGGTGCTCGAAGTGGTGAGAGGGCGGGTAGTGTAATCGGTGATTCTGTCAAACCGTGCACTGTGGGCTCGAACACAAACAACGGCCTAGACGTCAGCACCAGGCGATGTATTCATCATTATTTAGGAAGAGGCACGGCTTGGAGGGTGTGGTCCAGCTCAGTTGCGGGCTGCTCAGACAGCCATCTTTGTCATGGCAGTGTTTTCGCCACGCCACAATTTCAATCAATATAGGAAGTTAGAGGCAGCTTTGCCCGTGGTAGTCCAATTCACAGGGGCACAAGCGCGCAAGCTGTTCCCTTGTTGACCCTCTTTGCATCTTTGGCTCTTCAACTCAGCCAGTATGCTGTGTTGCGCACTGTGGAACCTTGCCACTTTCAGCATTGTGCCGGACTCGCTGCTGTGGGGTGTTTGAGACACTTGCTGTTCTTGGCCATTTTGCGAGCTCGTCAGCAGGTGCCTGGCACTAGATTCTGTTCTTTGGGATGTGTTGTCCCAGCTGCCGGCTTGAGGTTGCTTGCATGGCATGGCGTGCAATAGCGTGATCTCGCTTTGCATTTTGCATGTGAGGCTCAAAGCAAGGGAAGGCTTCAGTTCAGCACACTTGTGATTCTATAGATTCTCAAATTTGCCATTCACTGGCAACCTGTGGCCGAAATCGTGTGCTCTTTGCCTGGCTGACAGATACACATACCACTGCCTTCAGAATGGTGATAGGTCAGTGCCAGAGCTAACCTGCTTCTTCTCTCTTGTCAGCCCTGCAGCTCCAAAGGGAGCTTTTGTCAAACGCAGAGGTCACCGATGCGGCATGTGACATGTGCAAGCATGTCTGCAAGAAACGACGCAATGTGCAGCGCCTTGCTTTGCAATTCGTCTGCATCGGGTTCTGTCATGATCTTCAAGGTGGCATAGCCATACGGGAAGCGCGTGATATGAGCGCTAGGCCAACGCAGTCTAGGTCCTGATGCGCAGCAAGCACCATACCGCCTGTGCTGTGGCAGTTAACAGCTCATGGAAGAGATGACATGTTCGTTTCGTGGTAGGCGAGGAAGCCACAAATATTTACCATCTGCACCCAAATGATGTTGACAGCCTTGGATTTGCATGATGAAGGCTGCATAGGCCTAGGCAAAGACATTGTTTGTTTTATGTTCTTCGAGCTCTGATTCCGGCGGAGATGATCCCCAGTCAGCTTTGTGCAAAGATGTGCACAAATTGGGCCGTGGTTAGAAGAAACAGCGAGACAGAGCCAGGGGCTGCGCAGAAGCACCGAAGGGCATTTGATCACAATTCCTTTTGATGGGTATTCGCAAGAGAGTGCATGCGCCCAAGATCGAGATAGAGAGGTTCACTTGAGTCTCTGCTACAGGAGAAGAAGGCCTCTTGTTTTGTAATTTTGAGGCTACGACTCAGAAGGCTTCCAATTCACTTAGACTTTCAGAGGCCAGCTAAATTCCAGAGACCAGTTCACTCAGCAGCATGTGTGAAGGTACGTCCCAGGGTCCCAGCATATGCAGGACCGGTACGCATCCATTGCACCTTTTGACAAGCGAGACAAGCGAGGCCGACGTGTTCCGAAACCACGCTCCTGCAGTTCTCTACATATTCAATCCGTGCCACAATTTTGGGCAGACAGCCTGCACAAGTACAAGGACCCGCACTACGGTCATCCGGAAGCACGTGTTGATTTGACCTTGCAGCCGCCTAAAGTCCCCAAATCTCAAATACTGCTGTTATGACAACAGCCGTTTCCTTTTGACCTGCCGTAGCCGTTGCAATTTCAAGCCATGTTTGAGCTTGCAGAGACTCTTGTCATCCTCCAAAAGGGCTCGTAGCTTCCTGTTGACAGCCAGCAGGCTTGCCGATTTAGGCTGGCATCAGACAGATGTGGCGCTTGTCAAACGATGCACCTGCTGTTTGTGCCTACCATGGTGGCGGGTGCGCGCGCTTTGCTGTTCCCAAAGCTTCGTGAGCTCAGAATTGCTTGCTTGGTCCATGCCTTTAAAGGGCCTGCTTCTGGGCATGGTGCCTACGTTTCGCGTGATGCGTGTGGTGGATGAAGCTACTAGTGATCGACAAAGCATGTCTTTGGATCACGACCTTGTCGCCTCATCTGCTGATCTTCTGCTTCTGAACATCTTGCCCGTCCACGGGGATTGAGTGTCTCTGTCTGCATCCATCTCTCGGCATGGAGCACTAGAGGTGGATGACCTGCCATGCAAGGAGGCCACCTCTACGGCAGACTCTATGGTCGTGTGAAAGTCATGTTTGCCTGGCTTGCCTGTGTTGCTCATGCTGTGAGCTCGGCTGTGGATGCACGACATCGAGCGCTGATCTCGCGATTTGGGGTGCTCTTCATTGGCATAGGCCTGTTGCCAGCCTTTCAGATCTTCCTGCCTTCCCTGCAGGCAAGCTATGACTAAACGGGGAGGGGGCTGCAACTGAACGTCCTTCTTGCTTGGGGAAAAATAGGCCATGCAGGTAGCTGAATCAGGCCATTTTCCGCCTGCGGAGAGGGGACGACTGCTCTCAGTGTAGCTCATGCTGCTGAGCAAACAATGCTAGCAGAGGTCCAAAATCATAGTGGGAAGCCTGTTCCACCAACATCACTTCGTTCAATCGTGGAACGCAACCTGGCGTGTCAATTGCTCAGCATGAGCCTTCAACACTTTTCCAATGACACATTAGATATCAAACGGTTGCGCTGGCTTCTCTCACGTTCTCGTGTTGCCCTCGCGTGTCGAAAGCCCGGTGCCCTGCTGTTCAAATTTGAATCATCCTGTGTTTGTCTTGCAGCTTCGCCTTAGATACATTCAGCTTTCCCTGCGGTTGGGTGCTGACATGTCTGCCGCCGATTCTGACCGAGGCCACTTGATGTCCACGGCCAAAAGACCTGAATGACAACAACTCTGTGTTCGATCTCTCAGATCGGATTGCACGGGAAGAGCCCAGCCATATTTTGATCTGAGGCCAAGGCTGTCTTGTAAAGTGCACTGAAAGCCCAAGGGTCTAAGGATTGCCGCCAGCCGAATACCATATCGTGGCAGGCGTTTAGCTTTCGAACTGCACTGGGACGATATGGCCCAGCCTTTGAACAGGTTTTGTCTTGATTGCTAGATGGAGTTAGGTTCTGGATATGAGGTGCTGCTTTGCGCCAGCTTACAAGCAGCATTAGCATCAGCAGGAAAACAAAGTCGTGTCTGCCCAAAACACTGCATCACACCGGCATGGGCTGCGCGAGCTCAATGCGGGTCATGCTTTTCTTGCATGCAGGAGTGGTCGGGCTTTGCAGGGGCAACCAGACCTGCATGCCATTCCTCAGCAAACAGGCCAACCCTCTTGTCCTCTTGTGGAAGCGGCAAAAGGCAGGATGCAGATCGCCAAGGAGTGCAAAAATGGGTCTGAAAGTGAGCGTTCATCAGTCTGAAAGCTTGCGGTGCTGGCTGGACCGGCTTCCAGAGGCTGTCGCAACATCCTCAACCAGTGCTCATTTCATGAAAAGGCAAGTCTGGTTCGAACGATCCCGAACGTCGTGAGACTGAAACATACCCAGGGATTAGTGAGCTCTCAGATGTTGTTCGCACATCTTGGTCCTCGGGCACACACAGAATGGTTACCATTATGTTCCTGTGTGGACCCATGATTAGGTCTCTTTGCAAAGCAACTTATTCGAGCAACTCCACAATTTCTGGAAGCCTGGCTGGGTGGAGGAATGTTGCAGGGATAGTGTCGAGGGGTTTCATCACGATCTAGGGTCAGGTCGCCACGAAGGAAGTTAAGTATGCTAGAGCATGTTTGTCACGCAAGAGATGCTGTTTTGATGATGGAAAGTGCTTTGTTTGGTGCCCTGGTTCAGGATCGTGATGCACCTGCATTGGCAGTCTCCAGCGATCCCTTGCAAAAAAACAAAACCCCAAGGTTCGAATGGCCTGCAATGGTCTGTTGTTTTCGTTTGCACTCGTACGGTGGACACTGGAAGGCTGTGTCAGGTAGGCGGATGTCTGCGTGCCTAGCAAAGGCTTGGACTTGGCCCAAGGTTCGTCGCAGTCAGATGTCAGAGGCGAGCTAGCCCATGGCTGATGCACGCACGACGTGCAGATCTTCACTGTTCACGGCGTTTCGTGCACGCTTCTTGCGGCTGGATGGTGCAGTTTGGGTGTTGTTTGTCAACCCCTGACCTGAACGCCTTGCTGCTCCCAAACGCAAACTGCCAGGACGCCACCTTGACGCCAGACTGCAAAGTGCTCCCTTAGCAAGACAATAGAAGAGAGCTGGTGCAGCGAGTTGCTGCCTGTATAGCGACTGAGTTCATCAATCTCAAGCGGGGCATGCAGATGGTTGAGCTGGGCACAGTGATACTGGCCTGTCGTGAGACGAAATGCTGTGCTGCCGCATGGGCCTCACCGGTTATCGTGCACCCTAGTTGCTCACCATCCACGGAATCAAAGTCAGCGGACATGGCATAATCCGCGGCAGCCCAGAAGGCAGCTTGCGGAGGATCACTGCTTCACTGCACCACTGCTCTCAGAGCAGATTTCCCGCGGTCACTTAGCCTATGGTGCCAGTCCCGCCACAAAGCCGGACCCAGACAGCCAATGCCCCGGCAGCCAACTTGCAGGAAAGTTTTGGTGCATACAAAACAGGCAATTGTAGCATGCCTTCATGGATGCACTGCATTTTGCGAGAGTGCCCTGAACCCCAAGCTGCTCGATGAATGCTCGCACGATGCCACATTGGCTGCGGGATTTTCCCTAGGGATGGAACCTCAATGCGAAGGCAAAGCCTCAAGCTGTCCACCCACTCAGTGGAGACATGAAGGGCCAGTTGAGAGCTTGTACGCGCTTACGTTTTTGACAGGCCAGCGGCGGCAGACACAGACTCCAACAGCTAGATTGTCCAGATTCACAACGCTTTAGCCAACTGCGGCCCTGCGATGCTGCCCGCATCAGTTTCTTGACAGGCTCAAAGCCAGGTCTCCTTGCATGATCCGCAATTTTGCGCCGAGCCTTCACCTGCCTGACAACCCCCTAATCCGGCAATTCAAAGACCGCTGGTGTTTCGTTCAAGTTGCCCATTTTGGTGTCAATCCTCCTCATGCTCAAAGGTGCCAGAAGGCGCTGGGTGGTGTGTGAACTGTGTCTTTGTGCCCAGCTCCAACAAGCTGTCAAGCAGGCCAATGCCCAGGTTCAGTCCAGAAAGCTTGACTGTGAACGGCGACCCTGCCCTAATCCGCGGTTGTCCTTTGCCGTGCGTTCAAGGCCCTGTTGCGAAGGGCTTGCTTCATTTTCAGCAGAGCAACGTGACAAGTGGTCTTCCGGTCGCAAGACTTCACAGTGCTGCCTCATAGCATCTTTGCCTTCGTGAGACAATCAATTGCCGAAAGGTTGTCATTTCAACAGCGGAAGGGAGTGCGGCATGAACCACGGATGTTCGAGCTTGATGGAAAACAGGCACCTGCAAGCCTTGACTCTGATCATACAACCTCTATAGCCCAAGCCTCTACGTCTCTGTTTTGTTCAAGGGAGCGGGTCAAAGCAAAAGGCTTGTAACGAGGCCGGGGCCCACACAAGCGACATACCACGTTACAAGGGGTATGTAACAGGTGCGCGCCTGTCGCGACAAGCCCTCCAATACCATGAGTATTCTAAGTCTTCTATAGCCGCGCGACAACGCGCGACAAAGGGTATGTAACAAGCCCCGCGTTTCAAGGGTATGTAACAGAGGCTTGTCCGCGCGGACCATCAGGCACGGGGTTTCGATTCGCTCCCCAATAAAGCTTTGCTCTGCATCCGTACAGTGCATTGCGAAAATATGTTCAAGTTGTGAATCTGCAGCACGGTGGGGACTTCTTCATTGTGATGCTATGTGGGCATGATCGTCTTCGAAGAGCGGCCCCGTCCCGGTCGAGCTACAAGGCTGTCATCACAAAGCTTGAAGCTCACGACGCATTCCTTTGAAGACACCGCCTGGGCTGCTGAAGCTCTGGCAGTCCCTGCCACGCATGCGCTCCTTCTGCCAAAGTCGAACTACCGTACATTCTGCACCGCAGCATCTATCAATGCCTGGCGCAGCTTGAACGCTGCCAACACAGATTTTATGTTGAGAGCGAGATATTTTCCCGTCCGAGGATGTGTGTAAGTCTCAGTGGCTTTCTCGGCGCCTCGGCGCTCGGCTCCTCGGTTGGGCCGCAACTGCAGAGGCTCCAAAGGCTAGCGATGGCGTCGAGCTTTCGCGATGAAAACCTGTGACTGCGTGACGCGCTGCTGCTTCTGCCATTGTCGCTAAATACAAGTCAATTGCAAAAGGTCCGCCGTGCCGAAGCTTATGTGAGGAAACGAATGTATGGCTATCCAACAAGCAGGAGGAGGCTTTGCTGCCGCTCCAAGCTATTTTTAGACATGTTGCGGCCATAGCTCGCCAAAAAGGCTCCGGTGAGTGCAAAAGGCGTCGCAAGATCAGGTATATGTGTGGGAAGGCAGGCTAGAGCCTCGAGCACGTCATTCATGTCCCGTCAACTGTTTTTGCGCAGCTGCAGACAGCCGGAGATTGAAAGCAATCCCTCTGCATCAGCAAAGTCCCGCATTCTGTCGCAGGAGCAGCTTCAGAACTCCCTGATGCGAAGAAGACAAAATATGGCGTAAGTATAGCGTATTCGTCCCAACGGAGACTCTTATGCTTGCTGCTACCTGCGTTTCTGCTGTTTTAGCGTTCAACAACCAGACGCTCCCAAAACTTGAGCCGCCAGGAGACGTGCAAGACGCTCCAGATTCCACATGCCGCAGGAGGTGGATCCCTACAATAATCCCAATATAGCCCCTATATGTACCCCTATAATGTCTAAGATGACTTTGCATCGCGGTAATGATCAGGTGGAGTTCAAAAACCGACCTGCCACTTTCAGGGGAACAGCTAGGGGGACGGCAAAAATGAAAAGGCGATATTATGGCCTGTTCTCTCTCCACACAGCCAGGCCACTGCCAAGGTTATGTAAGGTTGTTGTAGTGTCTTCCAGGCAGTAGGTAGTTTTCTTTGCTCCGCTTGCCTTACCCGAGCAGACCCAACACCACCCAGAATTCCACGACAAAGGCATCTCACGCTCACTGCTTCAAGCACTGTTCAGTTGCGGATATGTTGCTTCAGAGGAATTTGACCAGCAAGCGGGACCGGCCAGGCACCCAAGAGAGAGTTCAAGGCCAAATGCCGATCTCTTGTGCTTTTGAACACAATGATGTCCAGTTGGCCGTGAGCCGCTTTCGTTTTGGTGTTTGTGACTCGCCGATGAAGCAGACAGCATCCTGCCTACACACTGCACTGCAAGGGGGGTTCACATGTCGAGCTCTCTGAGTGCAGTCAGTTGTGCCAGGTGATTGGTTTGGATATGTTTGGATTGTAATGTAACCCTCCAACCGACCCCCAGGAGCTCTCGAATCCCTCAATCAAGGCTTGGATGGACTGTGGACTGTGAGCAGCTCACTCGGCGTTCCCCGCTCTTTTGGATTAATGCAAGTACTATTCTACACCGCCTAATTCGCGCCATCCTGGGGGGAAATCACTCCAGAACAAGGGGACAAGCCCAAACTCCACGGATTTTCTTCCGAAAGTTCCCCACAGCCGGCAGAGCGGCCAGGGCCCTCTCGCGAAAAAGCTCTCCAAAGAAGATTTCGCTCATCTCAGCGCCCACACCAAAGCTAATGGATTTTTACAGAGGCCATCAGAGCGGCCGGGAACATAAGAGGAACGTAGAGGCAGAAGTTTACTGCAAAGCAGTCCTACAAATACAAGACCGGGTCCCTTGATGAGCTGGAGTTTTTCCAGCTCAGGCAACATTCCTGCAGTGCGAGCTGCAGCAGCAGCAGCAACACCAACAACAGCAGGAAGGCAAGTGCCGCAGGGTGCTGAAAAGTTTTGCCTGACAAGTTCTCATGGACAGAGCTGACGAGGCACTGCACTTCCGGGTGGTCTTTCAAAACGCTGTGGTCAGTGGACGAAATGAATGCACAGGTGTTGCATCTCATGCCACGTGCTGCTGAGCGTTCTCATGCAAAGAGCTGACGAGA
>CAJNIZ010007439.1:0-16128 GCA_905231905.1 Symbiodinium pilosum
TGCCCCGCAACGCTTAGGATGCGACGCAAACCAGTTCCGGTGTGATGGGTGTTGCAAGCCGCTCCCTTGATGGCGAAGCTAGGCATGACGCCGACATACGTGGGCCGTTTTCCAAGGTAGTCAAAATATCCCCCTCTGTTTAAAATGCCGGAAGTCGGGGGGATCCCTTCTTCCGGCATTTTTTTTCCGGCATTTTTGGGTTACCCATAGGCTTACATGAGAACATGAGAAATAAATGCCGGGAATTGGTTTTGTGATATGCCTGGGTCGGCGTACGCCATGCTAATCCATGCTGGCCCCCTGCACTTCAAACATGGGGTTCGGCGTTATTCCCCAGAACCTCAAGGGGGGTAGGAAAATGGTTTCGGCATTTATGGACCCCCACCCCGGGGGATATCAAAATTAGGGCATCCGTCTTTTAGACCCAAGTCTTTGGTGCCGAACGATTCACGCTCTCTTTTCTGCCCGCTCCGCAACAGGTTGCTCGACACTGTGAGGGTAGCCGGTTTCGCGCAAGTGCTTTGCAAGGTGCCATTTTTGCCCTCATGATCCCTCATGCATCCGTGATGAAAACAGGGACTGGGGGACTGATCTGCGGCGCTCTGAATGGTCTCCGCACAACTTGGACGGTAGCAGGGCCGCCTTGGAAGCAACTTCCGCACGGACGCCTGCCGCTGTCGTTCGAGCCCTATGAGTGGGACACTGGCCTGTGCTTTGCACGAGGGCCCCTTGCAGCGCAGTGTGAGAGCTTTCGCCGCATCCCAAACGCGCGAATGTCTCGCTACATGAGGAAGTTGATCTAGCAGGGGTCCCACGCCTTAGAGGGCCGCGAACAGATTGTCAGTTTTAAGTTCAACCAACGGGTGGAGCTCGTCAATGCGGAGCCCCTTCACGGCGCAGCCTGCACAGTCGCATGCGAGGCGCGGCGTCCTCTCCGGAACTATCGCCGCCTCGCTCCGAACACGAACTTGGTTCAGTGCTTTGGAGGAGGACCGTCCCCTTGGCACTGTGTCCCAGCCTCTCAAACCATGGCGCATGTATGCACATGTGCTAACGCGTCGTTTTACGGTTCTATTTGGGTCCCAGTCTTCAGAAGTATCAAAGGTATATGACTCTGCGAAGGCCTGTGTGTTCTCCTTTGCCCTCTAGTTTCAGCTGTCCAAATGCGGAAAGTATCAGCTTGAAATGTTCTCTTGCTTGGGCGACAAGGCAGCGAATCCAGACTCGCACGTGGCCCAAAGTTCCTTGAGTATATGAGCTCGCACCCTGCAGCTGACACGCAACTTGCTAACAACATTTCGGGGGCGCACGGTCTCGGAGCACATCCTTTCCTAGCGAAATTCACTTGCTTCTCCATTTCGAGGCTATCGCAAGTTGCTTGCTGCATCTGCTTTGCTCAAGTTCCGATAGAGCTTGTCCATGTATCCCTCATAGGGATGGCTGGTAACCTCAGTAGCGAAGTTCTCGTAGATGTTGAGAAAAAGCACAACGTGCTTGCCAGTGCTCTCCCATCGCGCACCTCAAAGCTGCGTGCAAAAAAGTCTGAGCCAATGCTTGTGGATTCCCTGATGTGTGCGCAGGGGGTTCTGGTTTCAAAGGCTGGCGGCCGGGTGGGTCATGAGTTGATCAGGAATCGTTCAAAAGCAGTAGCCGTAGCAAAACGTCGTGTACCTGTCCGAGGCGCAGTGTGTTCAGGGCTTTGCCACATTTGGCGTGTCTTCGCGTGTCCAACGTGCCGACTGTCATACTCCCAAAGGGTAAACGTGCTCTTGATGGCTGTTTTCGATTTTGAATTCGACAGTCTTCCTATGTAGATACAATCGCTGTGGCTGTTGTGGGGCCGGCATTCTCACCGATTGCATTCTCTTGCAGAGACGGGATCGCCTGCCTCTTGTCTTGGGCCCTTGGATTGGTAAGCGTTGTAGCTGGCTAGGAGATATGCTTGCGCACGATGCTTATTCCTGAATGATGTGATTAGCCAGGAAGCATTTGCATGCGATGTTTGGTGACGATCTTACTTTACTGCCATTAGCTAGAGAGCATTTGCATGCGATATTTTGTGACGATCTTGTTGCCAGAATGCTGTTGCTGGCTCTAACATACACTTGTACGCTTGCGCTTTTTTGGATTGTAGTTGTGTTTCCTTGCCTCAATGCTGCTCTTGAGCTTCGTGGCGCATATCTCCACTCGGGTTCTCGTATCCTGTTAGGTTCTTTGCGCTGCAGATGCGCGGGGCGGCGTCTGTGCCTGCGTGTGTAGTTCATATACCAGCTGGAGTTGGGGTGTCTGGAAGGGCGCTGGAAAGAAGACGACCCGAAGACTGGTGCCTGGCTGGTTCTTGGGCTTGAGCGGCGACCCAGGTTTGGTTTTGCACTTTGGGGGAAGGAGACAAACTGAGGTGTGAAGGGAATGAGGCACCAGAATGCAACTGGGAACATTGTCGGAAGCGAAGCGCTGAAAACGAATCATCCTCGTTTCTGCGTGTCATTCGATTTTCCGGTCACCGCCTCAAGGGAGCCATACAGGAAACTTAGACCAACGGCTGGCACAATAACAATGCAATTGCGCGATAAGTTGGTTTCCAGAGGAGGGACGGAGTCCAAGCAACAGCATGGCTTCTAGAGTTCGTGCAGAGAAACAATCTCTTGGCATTTGAATTCACGCGTTTCTGCTTCAGGTGGGGAAACGCAGCATGTAGAAGAACAATAGATTCTTGCTATCCTCTCCCGTTGGCCGGCGTCATGCTCGATGGGGTGCAGCGGGCAGTTGCTGGCCGAGTATCTTGATAAGCAAATAGGAGTTTCTCAAAATTAGGGCTAATTTTTTGCGATTAGAAGGGTCTATATTCATTAGCAGTACATGCCTGGCCGCCATGTTTTATCGCGACGTGTGAGAGAAACGCTTGGAAGTTTGCTAAAACAGAGCCCCCTCATAACTCTTAGGAGGGACCCTATAATCCACCCCTTGAATCGCTATGTATTACGAGGATCCCTTTGAAGTAGCACCTCCTACAGTGAGCCTTGCTCATTGCCTTTGTTGCCAGTTCCGCCACAAGCGAGAAGCCGCTCGTCCCTTCTGCTTGGCCCGGATGCGTTGATGGAGCGCATGCTTGGAAATGTGTTTCTTGGCTGAAGCTGTACGATCATGCGAACACAACAATTGCACTATGACAGTACCACAGTCCGGTCTAGTGAGTTCGTCTCTACCCCGACGAGCTCCCTATATATACCTCAATATATATATATATCCCCAATATATATCCTAGCATATTATAGTGTTTTACATTTTGCTTTCCATTTTCCCAATCCCTGTGGGCTTTGGACCAAAGCCTTCCCAGGCTCACGTGCCTCCTCCATCTTTTCCTCATGGAAGCTGACCTCTGCTGTAGGATGTTGGGTAATTCATGGAACTCCACAAGAGCAGCAAGTCCCCATCCCTTCACGTGAGTGAGGCCGAGTCCGACGGGGAGCCGTCATCTAACTTGTATAGCTACCCATACTGTTGGGGGGGAGCTAAGGAGCTAGGGATAGTCCATATCAGTA
Source organism: Symbiodinium pilosum (assembly GCA_905231905.1). Classification (NCBI taxonomy): domain Eukaryota; class Dinophyceae; order Suessiales; family Symbiodiniaceae; genus Symbiodinium; species Symbiodinium pilosum. The sequence goes on from CAJNIZ010007439.1 coordinate 3,543, forward strand.
TAATAAGGGGAGCTAAAGAGCCCAGGACCCTAAACCCTAAACCCTAAACCCTAAACCCTTATTCCATAACCGTAGGGGAGATAGTTTTCAATGATTTTGGTCTGGATGTTCTCGTGTCCCCCAATTTAACAATGCGACTCTCCAAACCCTGAGGTTCAGCATGCCTGAGTACAGCAGCAAGCTGACGACAATCCGGAGCTTCAAAGAGGGCGAGTAGCAGCTCCCGAGGATCTGGGCATGAAGAGTTTAGGGTCCGGACCTTGATAACCCCTATTATACTCCCCTAAATCATCCCCTTTCTAGCGCTCCATCATCAGGAGTTTAGACCCTAAGCCCTATATAATTCCCTTTTAAACGTCTTTGAGGAGTTTAGACTCCAGCTCATGTATAGGGAAGCTTCTGGGCATTCTACGAAATTCAACAGGGAGCTCCCACGTGGTTTGGCTCTCAGCCCAAAATAAACGAGGAAGTATCTTGCCCCAAGGCGTTTGTGTGTGTTTTTTTTTTATACTTCTTGCGCAGGTTTTAGTTTTAGCCAGTGCATAGCTACTGTTACTTCCGGTCTGCAGATTTGGTGTTTTGATGCGGTTTTCCTTTTCGAGGCCTGGGTCTGGTTGCTGCACGTCGTCGACTAGGTGACTATCACCCGGCCTTTCGAGGCATGACTGCTGGCACAGCGACCACCAACGCCAAGACAAGCAGTCCGGAGGGCTTCTTAGTCATAGTTGAACGTCGCATGGTACCACGTAAGGGGACAGCCCAAGCCGCGGCGACGTTTTTGTCCAGCATATTGCTGCATGATCGCCCGTCAAAGCATGCCCGGTCAGGACCTATGTAAGGCCTGCCATGAGGTCTAAAGTAAGTCCTGAATTCTTCTTATGGATCCCGATTATGCTTGCCATCCCTCGCAAGACTCGGACGCACAAGTGTCCTTTTCAATGGGTGGTCAGTGTTTCGGGAGTCATGACCTGAGGAATGACTGCACAGCTCCCGGGAGCTCCACTTGTCCGTGTGCATGGTTATCTTGGGGTTATATTGGGATGATGAAAAAGAAAATGGAAACTATGATAAAAAGGGGTTATACAGGGTTTAGGGTTTAGAATTGCTGGTACAGGGTGTATGATGATGCTGGTTTCTGACTTTCGTCCAGCTACGAAGCTATGACCCCGCCCTTTCTTCCACAAAAGCCGGATAGCCGACGTGGACTCCAAAGACGGGCCTTTCTTGCATGTTGTAATTCCATGTAATTCCCTCCAACCCTCCAACCGCGTCGATGCTGGGCCCAGCTTGAATGGAGCGGTTCGGAACGGTTGGGTGCAGGTTTTGGGAACAGTTCGGAGCGACTCGGAGCGGTCTGAGACGTTTTGGAACGGGTTGCCGGTCGCTGTATGAAAATGTTTCACGATTTTATTCAAAATGCCTTCGGATATTCACGCTAGGCCCTGAGATTTTATAGTAGGTTCTGAGCTTCTTTTTCAACCAAAGTCTTCATTGACATCTTGAGCCTTGTGAGGCAAGAGCCGAGCTTCTGAGTGCTTCGCATTTCGAGCACGGACCCCAATATACACCCCCAAGTATTATAAGGCTTAGTATGGCCCCAAAAAGGTACCACTGGTTTTTGGGAAGTCGCGATGTTTTGGCTATCTTCAGGTGGTCTTGCGGGTCCACTTTAAAAGCGCAGCGGATTCCACTCCTAAAGTGGAGATCACGTAGTTTTCAACTTGTGCAAGTCCAATGCAGCTCCTATGGAATCTCATGTAGAACCCCTGGTTGATAAACCTTCTCCCCTTGAAGGTGATTATAGAGGCATCCTAATACTAAGGCCCCTAAAAGCAGGGGGCTTATTAATCATGGGTCTACGTTACAGTGAAAGGATCCGAGCACTCAGAAATTCCCGCGGAGCCTGCAAAGTGATGTCCTGCCAGAAATGGCATTGTCAACAGCGCGCTTGTGCATGAGGCCCGTCTTGTTGAGGGATGTCTGGAGTTAGGATGACAGAAGGCCAAGCCAGCACATAAAGCACTGCCCTGGCAATTTCATCCAGGGTTCGTGATGATGAAGGTTTCTGGCTTACGTTCGGCTATGAAATGGGCCTGCTTTGCCTACTGTACTTCGAAAAACCCCAATGCCAGACCCCTGACCCTTGGGAAGTATTCAGCAATGGCACGTTTGCAATGCGTGGACGCCTGGAAGGATTATCAATAGTCTGCCATTGTCAAAAGCCGGGTCACTTTGTTTGACCCTTGGGAACTCGTTTTGAGTTTCTTCAAGCGTGCACCGCACTCGCTTGCCCAAGTGACTGCAAAGGTGGCCTTTAATGTAAACCCATAATTAATAAACCCCCTCCTATCACGGGCCTCCTATTAAGGGGAGGGGGTTTATTAATCAGGGGCCTACATCATAAAAGCGCAAGCCGACCACGACCGCGACAGAGTGCAACGCGCCTTGGGGGAGACTGAAGGGGTCGAGCGCAAGGACGTGCACATTGGGGTGGGTAGAATGGAGAATCAAATGGAAAAGCAAATGGAAACAGGGGTTTAGGGTTCCATTCAGAAAAGTGTTTTAAACAACGTCACAGCAGTGACTCCTGGTTGCAGGCACGGCTTATCATGGCCTCTGAAACACTCCTTGACTCCTTGGATAAGCCAGTTCAGGGTTCTCCTGCACAGCACCGGTCATACAACATATTTTCGCTGTGGCCCCATTTCCGGTCTGGACGTGCCGGATGAAAGGGAAGATCCGATGACAGCCACGCAAACAAACCTGGGTCTGTTGCAGATATGTCTGGACTCCAAAGCCAGACTACTTAAATCCGCATGCCCGGTAGCACAACTTGCGGCAACAGTCAACCCTGTTGAGCTTGCCTTTTGGAGGTAAACTGATGTCAAAGAGAACTATATCGGCGATCAGAAGAACAGAGAAGAGAGCAGGGTCACCAAGAGAACAGAAAAAGAAAACAAGCTAAAGAACCTTTGCTTCGACGTCGGCTGGCATGGACCGTGAGAGGCTAGGGTTCAGTGTCATCCGTGGGTCCTCAGGAAGACGCACCTTTTCCAAGGTGCAAATTAGGCATTCAGAGGGAAGTGATCGATTTGACAGCCACACGCATTGTATGGTCAAAAGTCAACATGGGCTTCGAATGGCAATGCATAACATTTGCCTCGGCAGAGAGTCCATGGTGTAGGTGGCATCCACATCCTCACTGGAAAGTTTCGGCGTCCCGCCCCGCCTCTGTGGGGGCATCTACTCTTAGCGATGGACATGAATTTCCGCGCATGGCTTTGGAAGAGGAGGAGATAAATAAATATGGACAAAACGTACGTCTGTCGACAATAAGCCAGGCAAGAAGAGCATCACAGCATCATGACGAGCTACTCAAAAGCAGGTGGCGCGTTCTGCAACAAAGTTCACTACGGGCTCATGGAGTCGGTTTGGGGTTGAGCGCCTAAGGTCTATAATCCCCAATTAACCCCATAAAAGTCCCTAACTTCACTCCCCCATTCCCCCTGAAGCACCAGTGACGGTGAGGCAATGGTGCGGTGTTGAAGTGGCTCCATTGCCATGCAGTAGAATGAAAAAAATTGCCAGAATACCCCTACAGCCAACGAGAGCATATACATAAGCAGCTCAAAAGATAGTTGTAGCCGGAAGTGCCGTGAGCCATTCCATAAGGAGGAACAGCGCGCACCCAGCTATGCTCGGGCCTCCTAAACCCTAAACCCTAAACCTTAAACCCTAAACCCTTGAAGGAACTCTGCGGCACTCCTGGAACTTTGCGTCATTCTCTCTTCACACGCGCGTGAAACAGCAGTGACACCAACTTCTCCGAGCTCCTGGGTGGTACCTGAAAGGGTTTGTGACGTGCTCATGACAGTGTAGAAATACAGTGTAGGGCGGCCAGCTTTGCATGTGAAGCTGCCCTTTCTTGCTCATCGTTGGTCCTGTAGTTCGAAACACCTGGGGCAACTCTGCGAGATGTGGGTGATGGTATCCTGCATGTGTCTGCGCTGGCTAAGCTGCTGCATCTTCCGATAGAATGCTTTCCCAAGCCACGCGCTGATGGCTCTCATACCCAGGCAGCATTAGCCCAAGTCAAATCCAATGCTCAACGAGCCAATGCGGCTCAAGATGGTGCATCCGCGGGCAGAGGGAGAACATACCCATAGTGTATGTTGAAGGTATAAGACCTGAGATTGCTGCTTAACTGACATATGTGCACCTTCCAGGCCTTTCAACATCAATCCGCTGTTCGGTGGCTTTTGCGTGCGTCCTCACTGCTGTTCGCCTGACACGATCTCCCAGACCATGCGTGCAGTGAGTGCACAGTCTATTCGCAGCAGCATCCCCCTAAAGCAATCCAGGTGCCGCCCAGCAAAATTGAAATTAGGGCTTCAAATTTCAAAGCCGGGTCCAGTGTTTTTTTGGTGTTCGACCCTAACGGATCCCAGGCTTATCAACAGCGCCTGACTGGAATGCAAGCTTTCATACCAAAGCTGCCCCAGTGACATGTAATGCGTTCACAGGCCGCGTTAAATGTCTGCCTAGTTAAAGCAGCCTGATGCTGACCCGAAGCCCTACAGCAAACCCCCAAACCCTAAACTTTGCAGCCTAACAGCTGCGAAATCCACGATTGGCCGCGGAAAGTCTGGAGGAGCGCAGGCATGAGCCCCTGCGCAGAAGTGAAATCCCACTGCACGCCTCCTTTGCTCACACCCGGGTTATTGCCCGCAGTAATGGAGCATCACATGGAAGAGACCATGGAACATGACATGGACACCTTAGTTCTCGTCAAAGGGATGATATAGGGTCCAGGGCCCAGGGGGCATAGGTGTAGGTGTTAGGGTAATGGAGAAGAAAAAAATGGAAATGACATGGAAAGGGTTTAAGGATTAGGGATTTGGAAGTTTCTCAACAGGGGGGGCCGCTGCTGACCCTGGGGGGATACAGAGATTGCAAGGGGATTCTGGTGGATTCCTTATTGGGAACCATGTAGGGCTCATGGCAAACATCATCTGCTCTGATTCCTCATTCCTGCGCATTGCTGTATCGAGGTCTGAGGAATGACGCCGTTGCTTGATCAGCGCAGACGGTCTTGCGGCCACAGGGCGCTCGGCCTGGCCTGCCTGGCATTGATGTTCGTCAGCGCAAGCCACAGAAGATTCACAGCTCCAGGAGGTTTGGCAAAGGGCAGGCTTGTGCAATAGACTCTGCGCAGTACATAGGGAAGCTTGATGGCAGCGGCCAATTCCGGAGGAGCCGTTTGCAAATTAAGCCTTTCAAGTGCAGGGGATATTGATATTGAAAAGTCGATTCTTTATGGGGCTCTTACCTACATGGATCTCTGAAGAGCGCGCCGCAAGGAAGGTCTGGAAGTGGGAAGCTTTGCCCACCTTAAAACCCTAAACCTTCAGAGTTCCCAGAAAAGATGAGCTTGGCTAATCATGGCAGACGGTCTTGTGCGATAGGCCTGGCCTGCAGCATGCCTGGGTAAAGCGGTCAGGAGAATTTAGTAAGAATGGAAAAGAACATGAGGGCTTAGGGTTTAGGATGACTGCAATCCTAGATCCTCCATCTACCAATTAGAAACCCTAAACAGAGACCATATACCCAAGGAGGGTCCTGGATATTGTTTAGGTTTTTCCTAAACCCAAAACCGTAAATTCGAAATAGTAGTTTCCATTTTCTTTTCCAGTGTGCCAATATAACCTAAACCCTGGGTGTTTAGGGTTTGCAGAGGCCAAGGTTTGGCAGCTATAGCAGGCTTCCACCGCACACTCCGTGCAAGCTTGACCGACATACCGCTTTCCTAAACTCCTTGAAAAGGGTTATGTAGGGGATTACATACGGCTTAGGGTGTAGGGTCTAAACTCTTCAAAGGGGTTAGAAAGGGGATTATATAGGGGAGTATTATAGGGGTCACTAAGGGGGATGCTTGGGGTTAATACTAAAGCTCACATGCCGCTCTCCGCGCCGCTCTAGCTGCCAAACCAGCGTGATGCAGTGCGGCAGAATCAGCAGAAACCTACATAGCCTTTTGCAGCATCAAGAGGTATTAAAAGGCCGATTCTTTCTGGGATTGGCATTGCTTCCTGCGTGGATCTTTGGAGAGTGTGCCGCTAGGAAGGGCCAGATCCTACACACCGGACCGCAATCATGCTCCCCTACCACTTTGTTTGACAGCTCATTGGCACATGCTTCTTCCTTTTTGGGGTCTTTGGAGTTTCCAAGACGGGTGCCATGGGCTTAGCTAAAGCAGCACGATGCCGACCCTTCCCATAGGCTAATGGCTTTATCAAGTCAAGTGCTGGCAGAACGGCAGAACTGTCCCCATCAGCGGGCATGGCCTCGCTGAGCATCACAAATTCTGATACTTCCAGCAAATTGGGAGGATTCCAAGCTCCGAGCATTAAAGCCCTATAACCGTAACGAGCTGACTCCAAAAACGGAGCCTCCTAATACTCCCCTAGCTTCATCCAGTAGGGTCATTTGGTCATTCTGGGGTCCTTTAGATGGGCTGAGGGTTGGTTCGCGCAATCCAAGTCTTGTGCAGAGACTGCCTTGATTTTGGCATGTGATCTTAACGGGTGCGCGTTCCATCATTAGGTGTTTTAGGGTTTAGGGTTTAAGGTAACCTTAAACCCTAAACCCTAAAAGTTTGGGGCCCAAGTACACCACCGCAAGCCCCAAACCCCAAATCCGAAATTCAGAGTTTCCGTCCTCGACTCTCGGAGGTTACCCGGCCATTTGATGAACAGCGGTGCACGGGAATTGGCTCACGCACGGATCTCTGAAGAGTTTCCAGGTAAGTCATGATCTGCCTCAGGAAGTCCGGAGGGCGGCGCTACTGTGCCCCCGCAGAACTCTGTGAACACTCAACGCAAACCTTGTGTGCTCTGGATTGCGCATTCCTGGGCATGGCCAATAGTAGCAACACTAATAGAAACAGTCATGGTATTAATTTCCAAGAATTTACTCCCTTGACTAGTCATCACCGACAGGTTCTTGTGCTCACTGGGCGCTGTCTTCCCTGCGGTGGCTGTTGCAAACCAATTTGAGATTGGGGTCCAGCAGCCTTGCCGTTCGTGGGCTCTTTCACCCCGTGGCTTCTTCGTGTGGCGGCTTTTTGCCCTGGGGGCCTGGTCAGCATCACCACACCCCAAGCTACCCCATGTTAGAGTAGTTAGTGCCCTACACCCTAGTCTTCGTCAGGATCAGCAGCCTCTCCGTTCGTTGTCGATTTTCAGCAGCATGCACCACTTGCGGCTTTCTTTGGTTTCGGCGTATGTGTTGCTGATGGTTTTTGACAATCACAATCCTTTGACATAAGCTGTCATGTATGGGCTCGCAGGCAGCAGCGTAAGAACAGAACCTCGTAGTTTGCTTCGAGCACTCCCCAGGGCATGGAAGCCAATGGAAGCTCGGTGCCGATGCGATCTCCTTGACGATGTGCAGCGTCCGTTTCATCATTGCGTACCAGTTTCAGCAGTGTGGATTTCCTGAAAAGCTAGATGACGCGAAGCGTAGAACATGAAGCCAACATATGGCGGCGAATCCAACAGTGTTTGGGGGAACAACTTTGGGCTTTTATCCTGGGGAAGAGGAGGTACGGTCAACTTTCGGCGGGTGTGGTTTAGCTTCCACATGGCACGTGCCCACCTAACAAGATCATCATCAGCCGCAAGTGCACTGCTCGTCCTTGCAGGCATGACCACTTTTTCCATATCATGAGCTAGCGGCAACATGCTGGAGCACGACAGCTGACAAGCTAGTGGCAAAACCCTGCACAACGAAGGTGTAGCCGCATAGCCTTCAAATCCCAAACCTGTACATCAATACCGCGGAACGAAGAGGTGACCCAAAAGTGAAGGTTATAACGTACAGGTCAGATTCCTGCCCTGAGTTTCACGAGGGTTTAGGTTCTGGGGTCAGGGCTACAAACACACGCTTCTCAACAGCTGGATGACCCCAAGAAAACAGTTATGTTATGATCGGCGCTACAAGTCCTTGTGCTGCGCAAGCATGCAAAGCCTTAGGGCTTAGGGTTTGAAGTGCCAGACTTACCCAAAGTTCATAACGCCCAACGCCTACTTGGTGTAGACCAGCAAAAAATAAACCCCCTCCCCTTCATGGGAATTATACTCGGGATCCTCATATTAAGGCCCTTAAAAGGAGGGGGTTTATTAATCATGGGTCTACATTAGGCTGCCTGTCACCCTGTCAAGCTGAGCGTCTCGGCACACGTCTGTTCCGCAAATGAGCAGACCCTGAACACCTGCGTGATGCCGTATGTAAGAACATCCTGAACTCCCCCTACTATATTACATAGGGTTTAGGATTTAGGGTTTAGGAAAACATCCTGAACCCCCCCCCTCCACACCGAGACCCGTTATAGGGCTTTGAATGTAAGTGCCTGAGGATGGGAAGGTGATGTCCTTCTGGACTCAAAACGTGCTTGCGAGACGTAGTATAGCCATATGAGCCACTGTCTAAACTCCTAGTATCCCCCTTAGTAACCCCTGTAGAAGTCCCCTATATAGTCCCCCATATAACCCCCTTTAAGGAGTTTAGACTATGGCTCATATGATGTCATCAGCCCCGTACGTACCCCCAAGGCCCAAGCTGTCATGCCCCGCCAAAATTGAAAGTCTTGATAGCCCTTATAGTAGTCCCCTATATAACCACCCTTTAAGGATTTTAAACTATAGCCCATATCCCTGTTCTAAACTTGAAAGTCTTAGCCGAGCTGCCGTGACGAGAGACAGCGTTCGGCTTCTCGTGGGACTCAGCCTCATCCACGTGCTTGATTCTATTCTTCCCAAAATGATGAATGCCTTTCTTGGGGTCCCTATCCTAAGTACTAAAGTATTTCGGGGTCTTTATGGGGGTCCCCCTATTTTGGGAAACTGCCAGATTGAGCATGATGGGCTGAAATTGATGAGACAGGAAGAGACGGAAAAGGCACCCTAAATCCTAAACGAGCTGGAGAACCTGGAGCTTTCAGTCTAGAAACATGCTGGTCAAGAAGCAGAAGCACAGGTTAAGGGTTTGAGGTTTAGGGGCGGTATGCTAGTATCCAGATAGGCAGGATATATAACTCCAACAACGGAGAATCAAATGAAAAAAATGCAAGTTAAGTGGAGACCGGGGTTTTGTGGGGCTTTAGAGGGACAGTCACTAGTTTCGACCTGGAATGGAGAGGCAGCTGCGCAAAACTGGCTCATGAAGACTTTGACCACAGCGAGATCCCCTGAACACGATAGCTCCTGCTTGGAGGGTCAGGGGGACTTAGTAAGTAGGTCAAGAATAAGGATAACTGGGGTTCTTATATGGTTTGTAGGGGCTATAAGTATACTTACTAAGTCCCCCTGACCCTCCAAGTGATGGAACTAACTCAACCCAACCTTGGTACCCTTGCTGTCTTCGCATGATTCACTATGAGCTATAGTCTAAACTCCTGAAAAGGAGGGTTCTAGGGGGCTTATATAAGGGAGCAGTATGCAGGTGATTGAGGGGGATACTAGGTATTTAGACTATGGCTCATATGTTCAAATGTCAGTGCGTTTGCAAATATCGGAACCTGCCTATACCAGATTCCTTCCGAACATTCGTTCCCTAGGGGTCCCTTTGTTGGAAGCACACCATTAAACTCCAGCTGGGAGGCCTGTTCTCAAGGATATGCTCCATCAGTGCATGCGGGCCAAGCAGGAAGGACGAGTAGCTTCTCGCCTGCGGCAAGTAGGGCTTGCTGGACATGGCTCAAGTCTAACGGATCCTCGTAGTAGACATTATATACACCCTTCTACGTACGAATGACAATGGTGATCATGCAAGCATAGCTCTACAAGTATTAGTTTATCAAGATACTTGGCCGGCAGCTGCCTGCTGTGCCGCAAGGAGCATGACGCCGGCGCGATACGAGAGGATGATGAAACCTGTTTCCCTCTGCGCGCTTCTTGCCTGAATTCCTTTGCCAGGACGCCGTTTCTCTTCACAAAATCTAAATACCATGCTGTCGCTTGAGCTTTCTCTCTTGAGCGCAAACTGACGACGGTTTTTGGTTGCACAATCCTGTAAGCTCCCTTGAGGCGGTGGCTGAACATTCAAACGGCATGCAAAAAGCATCAGGAGCAGTGATTCGTTTTCGGCACCTAGCTCCCGACAGTTGGCCCGGTGACCGCAGTCCATACCCTAAGTCCTAAACCCTAAGAACCTTAAACCCCCACACCAAAGAGCAGAGACCCCGGATGATCCAGTCGGCTAGCGCTCCTTGTACTCTCAAGACAGGTTCCGTGGCCCTATAAAAATATTCGTTCATGGCTTTACAAAGCTTAGATAGGAATTAAGGGTAACAAAAATCAAATTCTGTTCAAACCTACCCTTGTAAACTTCAGGCAAGAATCTTCAGGTCTGTTTCTCTACTGCTCCCTCCCTTCCAAGCATGCATATTAGCAAACACCCCAACAGAGTTTTAAATTTAGTCTATAGGGTTTGAGGTTTTAGGGTTTTGGGGTGGTGTAATAGTATTTAGGTAAGCAGAGATGTATAACTGCAATAATGGAGACTCAAGTGGAACAGAAAATGAAACATGAAATGGATACAGTGTTTATATTTTTCTGTATATGTTTTAACGGTTTCTCAAACAAAAGGGTGCCTTTTTGGGGATGTGGTCAAGGGACCCCCAGCATTTCAATGGCATGGACTGATATGGAAATAGGCGGGCCGCCTATTTCCGGGACCCCCCACATACCCCCACCCCCGAGGGGGTCCCCCTGGATTACTCAAGATTGAATGCAGCTGCGGGCGCATTGTGTGTTGTGGAAGTCTGGGCACGGCAGGCTGTGCGCCACTTTGGAAGAGCTGGCTGTCCTGGGGCCCGTTGTTGTGTGCATTGGGTGGCAGATCCATTTAAGCACCGGCGCCTTCTGCTTGCCACCGTCCAAGGTGGACCAGCTTCTTCAAGCCGTCAAGCAAGTTCTGTCTGGCCAGTTTTGCGCATGCCGTGAGCTTGAAGCCATCATTGCCCCCACCCTGCGCCCGTGGCTCTGTGTGCTGTACCATGATAAAGCGCGCCCTCATGAGACAGTAAGCGTTTTTGTGTTTCTTGAGACCACCCAGGATTGACCCCCTGCCCCTGCTCATGTCTTGCACCTTGTCAAGCTCCAAAATTCCACCTGAGCGGATTCTGATGAGTCTGTCAGCCCGGCCCGCAAGTCATCATCTTGACGGAGGACTTGGAGGCATTCAGCGACAGCTAGTCCGAAATTGCAGATGAGCCACACAGCATGGGGTCCTTGTTACAAATCGACGGGGCATGCGGGTGGCAGTTAAGCTTCTGTTTCTCATTGGGGTCACCCGTGCTTGGCTAGAGTGGCTCTAAAGCATCTCAGATCCTGCCTGAGCATGCCTGAGCAATGCTCGATGCCGCACCCGGCTGCAAGGGGTCCTTCCAAGTAACTTGTGAGAACCGTGCAATGCAGGTGTTCCTACAAGAAGGCAGGAGGTGTTGTGATTGAGCCAGCTTCTGGAGCTATGTCCACAGAGCTCTTCTGTTCGCAGCAGGGGCAGCAAAGTTGCCAGGCAACTTGCCCACGGGCTTTTGCTGGTGTTGACGGAGCATGTTGAGTGAAGGTCCACAAGGAGAGGTTGGCCAAACTCCATGGCAAATTGGAGTGCGCTTCTGACAAAAGAGCGTCTCTCTGCCAGAGAAGTTGGGGGCAGTGCGTGACCGCAGCATGGGAGTTTCTCCTGCCAGTCGATGCCACTTCCTGCGACCTTGCCCTGCAAGAGAAAGACAGGCGCCCACACACATCTTGACCCATCGCGTTTTTGTGTTTCTTGAGACCACCCAGGGTTGACCCCCTGACCCTGCTCATGTCTTGCACTGTGTCCAGCTGCAAAATTCCACCTGAGCGGATTCCGATGAGTCTGTCAGCCCGGCCCGCAAGTCATCATCTTGACGGAGGACTTAGAGGCATTCAGCGACAGCTAGTCCGAAATTGCAGATGAGCCACGCAGCATTTGGTCCTTGTTACAAATCGACGGGGCGTGCGGGTGGCAGTTAATCTTCTGTTTCTCATTGGGGTCACCCGTGCTTGGCTGGAATGGTCAAGACTGCAAAGACGTGGCCTCAGACGCCTTCCCCGGAAGAAGGATCTTCAATCCCGTGTGTTTGTCGCTTTCGATGCCCGCATGCTTACGGAGCTCCCAGCAATTTCAGACACAGGTGTTGTGATTGAGCCAGCTTCTGGAGCTATGTCCACAGAGCTCTTCTGTACACAGCAGGGGCAGCAAAGTTGCCAGGCAACTTGCCCACGGAATTTGCTGGTGTTGACGGAGCATGTTGAGTGAAGGTCCACAAGGAGAGGTTGGCCAAGCTCCATGGCAAATTGGAGTGCGCTTCTGACAAAAGAGCGTTTCTCTGCCAGAGAGGCTTAGGGGTGACACAGTGCGTAGACCGCAGCATGGGAGTTTCTCAAGGTGTTTTTCTTGTGATTGGCGACAGCCTCATCGAATCGTTCCTCGAATTTCTCAACTCCGAAAGTGGACCATGTCCCCGTGTGTAGAAGGATCTTCAATCCCGTGTGTT